>JAOXYM010000025.1:4345200-4368775 GCA_028567055.1 Leptatherina wallacei
ACCTTTGGGATGTGGTGGAACGGGAGATTCTCATCATGGATGTGCAGCAACTGTGTGATGCTATCGTGTCAATATGGCGCAAAATCTCTGAGGAATGTTTCCATCACCTTGTTGGATCTATCACGCCAAGAATGAAGGCAGTTCTGAAGGAAGAAGGGAGTCCATTCCGGTACTAGCCCCATGTAGCTCATAAAGTGGCCAGTGAAGGTATTTAGATGCAATAAATGAATAATTCAAAGGATGCATCTGTGAATCACTCATAGAGAGGTTGTCAACAGCAAATATTCACAGAATACCTGTTTTTTGGGAGTTTTTACATTTTTGAGGATGCAGTTGTTTTTTATGTGGTAAAAATTTCAGTCTTCTTTTGGTTCCTTCTGAGAAACTTTTAGTTTTTGCTTGCACATAAAAACCTCTTTATATTCTCCAAACTGACTTGGTTCTGACCTCTGCCACCAACAGGCAAGACATTGACTCCTCATAAGTCTCTTGCAACCAATTTGCTTTAACTTTCTGCAAAATAACAAAAACACCCACACACTTCCACCATCCAGCAGAGGTCATTTTATAGACAACATATCAAACCAGCTTTAATCTTCACCAGGTGTGAGACAAAGATCACCCGACAAAGATCGAAACATCAATAAATGAATAATCTCTGCAGCGAGGAGGAAGTGTTTGGACATTTTGTCATTGTTCTAACTGATGCATGGAGGTGACAATTCCTCATTTAAACCTGATAAGGAATGTAAAATGAACAGTGTACATAATGTATGTAAATATTATATAACAATTTCTGCATAACAATGCCAAACCATGAATAAAAGAATCATAGATGATGTCTGCATAATCAAACTAATCTCATTCAATTCATCACATAATAATGTTGATAATAATGTGAAAAATGAGACTGAAAGGTCTGACTGTATCTGAGAAGTCATGTAGCTACGGAGAGTGATGGGATGGAGGCTTGTTGGAGCTCCAGGCTGTGGCATACATCAGGGAAGCGAAGGAGGTGGAGGAAGAGGAGGAGGAGGGGAGTCCAAAGCTGAGCTGTCAGAAACCTCCGGGTCAGAGCTCCATGGAGATAAAAAGACTAACTCAGCTTTCACGTTCAGCGAGCACTGCATAATTGCATCACCCATCCTTCAGTCGCTCCCACAACGACAGGTCCCACATGTTGTGAGAGTTAACAGGGACTTGTGACAACAAGGTGACACGTGAATGAATCAGCGAGGCTCCAGTGTCTTTTTGTCATGTATATATTTCATGAGGTGTGTAAAATTTCACTGGATGCCTGCACAGCTAGATCATCTGGAGGGAATCTTCCTTAAGCCCTTACATGTGTTTACTGAGCATTTAAATCTTTTCAACAAAGCTTTTCGCCACTCCGGCACGGTCTTAATCTGATGTTTCATCAAAGATGAAAAAAGGAAGATTCTCTGCTGCAGTTCAGCTCCTCAACAAACTCAAACCAAAGGTCTCTTAAGTCTTTCAATAGCATTTCCAGCACAGTGGAGTAGGCTCGTGTTGCATTTAAAGTCTGCAGGAAAGACAGGCTGACAGATACAAGGTAGGTTGAGGGGAGGGAAGGGGACGGGAGGGGGGATAAAACATGTTGCTTTATGTTCAGGCCTGTCTCTACTTTGGTAAGTGAGGTTATGGGAAGGAGAAGAAGACTACATCTGTCTCTTCCCGCAAGGAAAAGCTCTAGACTGTCTTCTTATCCCTTGCTCTGTTTTTAAAGCTCAGCTGTATCATACGCTGCTTTTAAGAGATTTTAAAATACAAAAGAAAAAAGAAAGGTGGGGGCACAACATTGTCTCATCCTCAGTTGTTCTCAGCACTTTTTGTCCTCCCCCCGCTACACTTGCTTCCGCAATTGCATGGTTGATATTTTTTATGCATGCACATGCTTTCATGCCCCATATTGCATTTGCTGATAAAAACAGAGGGAAAAATGAGAAGAATATTGCTAGCTAACAATTTTGACATGGGTATATTCAAATGTGCTCTGGTGAAGTGTTGTGGAGAGAAATGAGGGCTGCTCTGAGGTCAGCTCCAATACCGCGGGCCCAGAACAACATAAAAGGGGAACCAGCTCCCAACGCCTGATCCAGAGTCAGTTCATCAAATATTAATGCTGCGTGTGGTATTCCTGGGAGCGTAGCCCGACCCGAATACAATTACAAGCAATAAACAGCAGTTCTGCTTTAATCACAAGAGCAACGTTTACATGATTAATGCAATAAACTCCAATCTCATATCACTGTTATGAGCCCAAGCTGAGAACATAGTGCCAACGTTGTGATTATGCACATGATTATGTTGATTTTTTATATTACCTCCTTTCATTTGCCTTTATCATGGACTCCAGGATTTTCGGCATTGGATGCACGGTGTGGAAGCTGCTGAAAGTGCTGAAACTCTGCCAACTTGGGAGATGAATTCATGGTGTTCGAAGCTGTGGCAACACTGTTCGTCTCTTATCTTTGAATATTTCTGCAAAATAAAACAGCATACGAGACACAAAACTCCTTTATAAAACTCCTCAATTTCTGCTTTTTAAAATCCATCCATGCTAACCTTTCTTTATCGTCTGTGCTTCTACATTCTTCCCTCGGGAATGCATCAACAGAAAGGTGACAAGTTTCTGTGACTGTAAACTAATGGTGGGGAAAAGGAAAACAGTTGAACTGAGATCACTATGAAAGTTTCCAGAGCTGCATTAAAATGTAAATACAAAAAGGCAAAGAAAGAAAAGCAGCGGTATGATAATCAAAATACTTAGAAACACACTCCTGATTAGGCAAAATCAGTAAGCTGAGGAGGACAGTATCAGCATGATTGGAGGAGTGAGCAACATTAAAGTGGCTCTTAACACTGATGGCTGGCCTGACTGCTACTTGACTCACTGTCGCAGACCTCTGTAACAAGATGCCATAACCAACCCACTTCCAATATCCACACACACGCAAAAATACACAGCAATTTGGCTCTGGCTAGCCCACACTCAAATGTGCATAGACAAAATACGTCATTGGTCCGTGATGTGCTGAACAACACATAGTGTTTTCTGATGTAAAGCACCAATCAGAGACATACAATCATTAACATTTCAAACCTCATAATTTTGCTTTTGAAAATAAACCATTACATGGTGTTTTGATAGCTTAGGTGGTAAATATACCATAAGGTTGCACTTCTTTAAATGATTAGCATCCATAAGAACAGGGAGGACTAAGACTGGTTTTGTAGGGATGGTTGTTCCAGAAATAATTCCTTAGGAGAACCAAGTAATCAAGCCTGTATGAATGACTAATGAAAGCTGGGTGCTGACCCACAAGTCACTTGATTTTGAAATATTAGCTTTAGTCTGCTTAGCTTTGCAGGGTTTTCAGGACTCTCTACACAGTTTACAATGTGTCCTGTTTTGCTTTATATCATATGTGAAATGTGTCTATATGTTGACTCTTTTCTTTCTCCCAGATGTTGACATTTTGTCACATTAGCTTCATGATAGCAGCAGTCTTCCATGCATGCATTTTCCATCACTTATCCAAGGTCCTGGGTCAAGGGGGCGGTAGCTTCAGCAGGGAAGTCCAGACATCCTTGACTACATTGAACACGTTACAGTTCCACTTTGTAAGGCTTTTAACAAAAAATGACAAAAGTCCAACTTTCAGGTCATTTGCAGCATTTACCATTTTTAACAGCTATGCTGAGCCATTGTGTGAATTTATTATTATCATATTATAATTATTATGAATTAAAAAGGATTACAATTATTGAATCATTATAATTATGTTAAGAAATTAGGATATTCGACAAATAATTCAACCTAATCATCACACCGGGGTCATGCATTCGTTCCACCCAACATTACTTATTACCTCAACATAAAGAAAGTGAGCTCATTTCTCATATTTCTGTAAGATGGGGTTGACCAGCATCAGCATAATTTATATTAGAAGAAATGAAAAGAAGGCGGGGCAGGAGCAAAGCAGGGAGAAAAGTGGAGGAAATCCAAACCATTCCTTCCAACTGCTATGATAGGAAATGTGAAAAAAATGGATTCGCTCAAAGCACTAACAAAGGCAAAAGGAATACAGAAAAAGCTCTATTATGTAGTTCACCAAGCCATGGCTGCAGGAACATTTCCCAGACTCTTATGTGTCCATACAGTCGAGCAGTTCGAGACGACAAAGTAAGCAGAGAGCTAAAAGGAGGAGGTTCAACTTAAACATGCGGTAAAGAAAAAGATCGTAACACGGTCTTGTATTATTTTTCAAGAATCAAGATCCAGAAAGTTCTGTGCTGGGGACTGATCTGGAGAGAGATGAATGCTGCAAAAGCTGCTGAGCATAATGGAAAATTCTTCACACCCTTTACTGAACACAGTAAGGAAACAGAGTGTTCAGTGAGTAGCTGCAAGACAAAGATACAACAAGTCATTCCTGCCAATAGCCATTGACCTCTGTAACAATATGATTGGCAATTAATTATTTCTAAAACAAACAAGCTACTACAACAGTGTAATTTCCACTCAATGGATTAATAAAGTCCATTTAAACTAATTTAATTTTATATATTGCATTTTCTCTGTCGCAGTTTTCTGGCTTTTCAAGCAGCACTTGAAAAACATTAATATTTTTTTCATCTTTTATGTTTAAACTCCACTTTGGCACAGACTATTGAGCTGATATCTGCAGATGTCACTGTGATGATGTCGTATTACGGGCTATGGCTTGTAGGTTCATTGAAAATGAGAATGCCATTGATTTTATGCATGCTGGTAGTTTTATAGCCATAAACCCACTAAAAATAGAGCATTTCATTGTAAAATGATATAGCTTGGCTAACTATCTGTGGAAATGTGATTATATAACTATTACAAGAGATATTTCAGCTAGAGATGAAGTTTGGTATAAAATTGAGTGGATCCAAAAATGTGCACAACTCACTGCAACTATGAGGAAAGGGGAAATTGATATGACATTTAAATTCAGACAGATACTTAATTTTTTTGATTGATCTATTGTGAGTATGGCTGTGATGCATGCAACTGACAGGTACTGTAATTTCTTAAATTTTTTAATTTATTTTCTATTTTCAAAAGTCAAGATACCTGCTGCCTGCTGATTTATCCTTTTTTTTCTTTCTGTTCAGTTATCTTCTGAGTTCCATCTAAACTATCAAAACACCCTCTGAAATATACCCCCCCTGAATCGAATTCATCCCAAACCAGAATATGTTTTCATTTCTCTACCCACCCTTTCCCTTCTTGTATTTGTGTGGCTGTCGATCAGCTTTGTTATTACTCATCGTTGTGTGTCTGTGAGTAAAGATTTATGATCGGCTGCGTGTTCTGAACACTGGCACAATGCCTGCTCATAAATCTCCGCACTCTGACTTCAGTCCAGACCTGGATCTCTCTACGCAACCCTTTCTACCCGTGACGAAAGAAAACCATAAAACTCCCTGGCCTATAAATGAGCCCACTGCTGGAAGTCACATCTCACCCTCTGAGCCTGTTATAGCCAATTCTTTCTGAAGCTGAGGGATGACAAGCTGTCATGATGATATGGGATAATTAAGTGCAATGAAAAACCTGGAGAACAGGTGTAGCATGCCACTGGAAGGATGTCAAATGTTGGGCATGTTCCAAGTCTTGTCTTAAGGGAAGATGGAAAAACATGTGCCAATAACTTGACTGAGCTTGCATAACTATAATGTATTGTTAGGTACTTATTTCAGAAGTAGCAGTTCAGTTTAAGCTGAGGCTGGGAAAAAATACTGCACTTGATATTTTTCCCTACAAACTTGAACCTCTTTTACTCTTTTTTCTTGTTTAAAGTGGCAAATGCTGATGTACTCTAGGGTTCATCTACTTCTCCCACTCTCACAAAACATGCAATCCAACAATAATACTTCACACAACAGAAAAAATGAACCTTTCATTAGTTTCCTACTTGCCAATTTTGTTTGTTTAAAGGCCAAACTAAACTAGAACTGAAGTGTTTCTTGTATCCATCAGACCTGTTTTTACTCCTGTTATCCAGCAGTTTTTCTAACTGCGATGGCCAGTACACTCATGTCAAAAAGAAAAGATTTAACTGGTAGAGTGATGAAACACCTAGTATTGACATAACTACAGTAGACCTTTTCATCAGAGAACATTTTACATAAAGGTGCATACTCAGGCTGGAAGATTGTATCAAGGAGAAGTTTCAATGCAATCTATAGGTTTTCCTTTTTATTACTTTTTATGAATTGACTTGTATGAACACAGTTATAAATTGAACTAATGTGGATTTGTTTTAATTTGACATTAGTGAATTGGCTTGAATTTGATTATGTATGTAAAGTGGCTTGAGATTACTTTCATGTGAACTGGCACATTACAAATTAAGCTGAATTTAATTGAAAATGCCCCATTCAAAGAAAATGGTGACATCACTGCCTATATATATATAAAAAAATGTTACCAAGTAAATAGTTGCAGGGCTCACTGCAGATGAGAAGTTTGACTTTGAACAAGTAGATAAAGTGGAAAATATTTCTGCAAACACATGATTTTAGAGTAACTGACAACCAATCTTAAAACATTAGCATGAGTGTATAATCTCTAACAAAGTTTGGGATACCTCCATTTAACCCTTTAAGGCTTAAAGTCGCTCCCGACATCGGGTGTGCCAGCACTCCTGATGGCGATCATTTCAGGAGCGCCGGTGCTTTCTCTGGTCTTAAAGAGTAATAGCCTGATGAAGTGGACTGTGATGTATAGAAATAAACATGAGGAGGGTAACAAAGGTAAGAGCAACTGCTGTTTGTTTTCTTTCAATATTTTTTGCAAAATCCATCTTTTTTGGATAACTATTAATTCTATATGCTAGCCACATTTTAGCATTTACTTAATCAATATCAGTCCATTTCCCCCCACTATCATGAGCAGTGTGTCACAAGCTAACCTAAGATGCATAGTTTTAGTCAGTGGTAGAGTGCTGAAATCACAAGAGGCAAGAACATACAAACTCTGCATAGAAAGGTCTCAGCCTCTACTAGAGGTGACAATTGAAAACCACCAGGCCATTGTGCAACCTCGTTTTATGGCCTTTCATAAAAATAATAATGAAAGCTTGGTACAAAAAAGTAATAAGTCTGACAATCTATAGTGACGGCAGGATTCATTGTTTAAAGGCAGCTATACAGCTACAGCGAATGGTGGCTCTAGTGGCAATGCTCTTGTATTTACTTATTATATTTGGGATTGAGGGGAAAAGGACTAAATAGATGCATGTAACTCTCTGCCTGCCACTGTTCCCTCTTCGAATCCCAAAGACAAGCAATCAAGTGGGTAAACACATCTGCACTCTTATACAAAAAACCACCGCAAGTGGCTGTGTATGTTTGTCCTTCTCTTCCTCTCCATCTCTTCCTCTATTTATCCCTCCATCCAGGCTAATCTCCCATTAAAATGGAACTGACTCTGCAGGCTGCGTTTACCCTGACCAGGGCGGATATGAAGTGTGTACACCTATTGTTTTTTTTGTTTTTTGTTTTTTAAACCAATGCCTTGTTGTTTGAAGTGCTAATTCTGTTGTTCTGCCTTTATCTTGCGATCAGAGAGCCTCCTATCCTCACTTTACACCTCTGGAGGGACAGGAATAGTCCTAGGTAAAAGCTTTTCCCCATGTTGCCCAGTATTTACAGCTGCTTAAAAAACAAACGTAAAAACAACCAAAGAACACAACAAGGCTCCACCATGTACCACAACAGCAAATCCAAAGCTGCTTGTAAAAACCCTTCAGAGGAAACTGATCTGGTGTTGTTTTGGCCAGTTGCATGCCTCATGATTTTTGACAATTTGACTGGTTTTGATGGCACACTGACATTCATTTGCTGTGTCTCAATTCAGGGTCTGCACACTTCGAAGTGCGCAGCCTACGAAGGTTACAGAGTGGCCTCCGTAGGCTGCGCACTTCAAAGCTGTTTATTTGATCGTGAAATGAGAAAGCTTACCTAAAGTGTGAGAATTTTCCATAGTGCTCCAGTCTGCTAATTCCTTCAGATAACTGCATTAAAAAAACGAAACGGAGCAGGAAATTTCCACTAAAAGTCTCATTTTAAGATTTGCTTCAGTGGCTGGCTTGTTTTGAAAAAAAAAAGAATAAAAAAAATCCGGTAGGCACTTCATTTAACACCTACAAATCCACACATATTAAATCATACACGATTTTAATGCCACAGTTTAACAAAAAAATTTTTTTTATATATTCTGTCACATCTCCTCAGCACGTTGCTTCTCATTCCCTGTCATCAGAGCCGTGGCTCTGCCTGTCATCTTGTTCGAAATGAACTATGAGAGAAAAGAGGCCATGACCCAAACGGAGTGTGGGTTTGGAAGGTGGGTTCAGAGGCTTTTGAATTGGGACACGTGGCGTGCTGCTGTGACGTATGCAGCCAACGAATCTGCACTTCGAAGTGTGCAGACCTTGAACTGAGACACAGCTATTATGTACATTCCTGGAGCAGTCATTGCCCTGCAAAAGAAAGTGAGGAAAAGAAAGAAAAAATGATAGCAAGAGAAAAAAGTCAGCATTAGACTGACTTACTAGCTGGAGAGAACTCAAAGAAAAGACAGGATGCAAGAGGGATGCAGAATTAACTTTTATTAGAAAAATCAAAGTGCTAAAATCTGCTAAAGATCATAAGTGTTGCTTAAAAGTGCAACACTACGATGGTTGCAAGGTGCTGGGTCCAAAACATCCGATTTTTCTAATGAAATAACTAAATCAATCATTTTTTGATACTCAAAGCTTAAACGGTTAAAGGTGTTTTAAAAAAAGAAAATTGACTAGATGCCACTCGTGTGCCCGACTCCCTGCTTGGCTCCTTCTGATTGGAATAATGTGACACGATAAACCAACTTCATATTTTTAGCAGAGAAACTCTTTTTAGATGTTTCTGAAACTAGCTGAATCACAAGTATTGTCTTGAAGGCTGCAATAAGCTCTTCCTGCTGCATCGCAGCGGGAGTGCAAAGCAGCCAGATCTTTTCAAATCTGCATGTGAGGCTTCATGTGACACAAAAGACAAATTAGTAAAGGCTTTAATCACATTGTAAAGCTTCAGGTACCGCAAAGGTCACAACTAAATTTAGCACAAAAAGTAAGGAAATGAGAGTTTGGTGGATTATTTCATTGTTGTAACAATGCTTCTCAGCAATAAATCTTATACCACTGAAGAGCTCGTTTATTGCTCTTTTAAATGAAGCCACATTTGTAAAGAAAACTTATGTGGGATTAGTAATAGTTGTGTATGTTGGTTGGTGGATGGCTGTGCATGAACAACTTGCCAAATCTTCTCTACCAATGCCAAACAGCTTATTCTGCAATCAACTCTTGTTTTGAGCTTCTGGTACCCCAGGTGCTGACAATAAGGGGCCTGATTAGCAGTACCGGTGAGCATTAACCCTTCTACAGCAGTCAATTGGTGTCTGCTCAAAGCACAACACATTTCACTGACCTGGAAAACCAAGCTGCAGCATTATGTGGAGTGAGCCCTGCTACCATCTCCAAATTGAAGGCCAAGTTCCACATAACAGGGCATGTTAGAGTCAGACTGCGAAGTGGGCGTCCCAAAAAGACTGTTTCCTCATGCTTGTCGGCACGTAGGAACCACAGGCAGTCTTTTACAGATTTGCAGTCAAAGGTTTGCCGCCTGTTATGGTCAACAGCTCTTGACCCAGGCAATCCAGAACAAAGTGCACACAGCCAGTCTGGTCTAAGGGGGCTGCCAGGAGGCCTGTCATGAACTAATAAAGTGTTAAATTGCTGATGTCTTGTTTCTTCATACTTCAGTCATCCAAACAAGAGTCAACAGCAGAATAAGCTGTCGACCAAACACTAATTTCCTTACTTTTGTGCTAAGCTTATTTATAAAACCAAAGCTCAATACTTGTTTATGAGAGTGATTCAGTGGAAAAGTTCACAACAAATCCACCACAGAGGTACTTTCATTGCTCTAAGAAACACATAACAACTGATTTCCCCAAATATCCAATTTACAGTAAAATGAAACTGATCAGTTAATATAGTCTATTGATGAATCGAGTTCAGGTTTTATGTCCTGTTGTATGCAACTGTGGGGGAAACTAAGTGTGACTATAGCATGGTTTTAACAACATAAATCTGCCTCTATCCATACAATAGAGAAAAAGAAAATTCCCTCGCTAATCCTTGAGAAGCTGACATTTATTTATGACCTTTTCTGTCAAACTCTTCTGAAGCTCTTTAGGAACCTAAATGCTTTGATTGACAGTGGAAAATTAAGTTTAAATGCACTCGTATAACAGTCATTCAGTAGGAGGAAAGTAGTAATCCATCTCCACATCTTTTCAATATTTATGTTGTCTTTTATTCACTGTGATAATCAATTTGGCACGGAAGTGGATCACTGGAACAATGCGTCAAAAGGACATGCTTGTGTGTCTTTTTGTGTGTACTTGCATCCCGTCGTCCACTAAACTGTGAATGTAACTCAGCTGGAATATCTCAGTCAGGGCTGAGCTGAGCAGGTGACCCAGAAAAAGAGCCAACTGAGATGGAGGGAGAGAAGGGAGGAAGGAAACTGGGAAAGAAGAGAGTCTGATATTTATAGATATGAGGATAATGATGCTACCCAACAGTGAATGTGAACAGCCAGACTTTGTGGACAAGTGTGAGTATTTGTGTGTACATGCAGTGTCAGTAAGAAAACATTCCAGTACTAAAACCTGTCTTTTTGGAGATAAGAGCAGTACATCATCAATATCGCCCCCTGTACAATTCCAGTATATCAAATTGTCCAATCCATTGACTTATTTTTTGTGTTCTGTTATCTATACATCCTGTTTCCAGCTCCAGCCAGGCTAATTTAACTGGAATTTCAGCTTTATGTGCTCTGAGATACAGAAATTGCTCAAAACTAAAATAATTAGGTTAATAGAGTTTTAACAAAGACTTGAATCACTACATGATACATGTAAAAGAATTTGAAAAAGAAAATAAATTGTCCAGTGGAGAGGGACAGAGCATTTGTCACAAAATGCTCTAATGAAGGGTAAGTATGGATGCTCAATTCTGTGGACATTACAATGCAGTGTTCAGAGCAGACCAGACAGCAGGCGCCACACGGCAGATTAATCATTATAAATAAAAGTGACCTGCATGTTGACTTGGACTTCAAATCAAACACTTGAGACTTCACTTGGACTTGTGAAATTATGCATTTTTCCGGCAGACTGACATTGGGAATTGTATTTCAGAACTGACCAATCTTTTCCAAAAGAAAGTTTTAATTCCTAAACCTAACAGGAGTTTTCTGTATTGGGGTTACATGCTACAGAGTGCTAAGAGAAATCATAACTAGTACTAGTAACTAGCATGTCAGTTTTGAACATCATGTAATCTGCTACTATGTCCCGTAAGCAATCCATTACTAGCATTTCACTACAAATCAGCTTTTGCTATGTGGCCACAAAACTAACAGAGAAGAAAGAAAGAGGGAAATAAATGATGAAAGAAAATCTATCCTCAGCAGGCAGTCAGTCCTGCAAATGTCAGTGCCCATGTGCATCTTCCTCATCTAGCGAGACCGTAGAAAGGACAGTGTTCACATCATGGAAGTTCTCACATTATTTGGATTTTGTGGGTGAAAAGGACAAGAGGAATCGAAGTGAAATGCTTTCTGTGCCTGGGTGATGATAGATGTCTGTCAGCAGTAAACAACTTGACGTCAGTTGGAAGAAGGACCTGCGGGTTAAGCACAGCTCCATACTTGTGATACTGTCGATACGACAACTCCAAAACAACAATGCCTGGTTATTAAAGAACAATGTTACTAGCAGCTCCAGAGTCACCATCTTTCTGTACAGTCACTAATGAAATCCATTCATCAATTTTTTTCTTCTTCTTCTCTGGTTGCAGAAGTAACAGGTCCAGATACCCTTCTCCCCAGCAACATACTTAGGCTCCTTTTGGGTGATCCTGTGGCATTCCCAGGCCAACCCAGTGAGTCCTGGGTGTGCCTCAGGGTCTCTGTCTATTAAGGTGTCTCCAGAAAAACTCCAAGTGGACTCAAACAGGGGTCAGCCTAATCAGACAGCTCTAAGCCAAGCTTCCTCCAGATGTATGAGCCCCTTACCTGATCTCAGAGGATGAGCCCAGGTACGTTCCAAAGGAAGCTCATTTCAGCTGCTTGTATCTGTGATCTCATCCTTTGGGTCAGTATTCAAATCTCGTGATCATAGGTGAGGGTTGGAACATAGACTTATCTTTCAGCTCAGCTCTCTCTTTTAATGAAATTCTTATACAGCTCTGTACATTTATTAGATTTTGTTCTTTTGTGGCATTATCCCCATGTAAATGTCAGGGTTTAGCAGATAAATGACTTAAATTAAGAAGAAAAGTCATGTGATAGAAGGAAAAACTTCATTCATAATGTCCAACTTGCCAACACCCTCGACTGAATATTCGGAAAATCTCTGGCATGAAATAACTCAAATGCAAATACACCAGATGCCAGCAGAAGCACACTCCGTCCAAAACTATTGATAATGGCCTTCAGAAGCTCAAACTGGTCAAACTATTTTCGGCAGCCTTCCCGAGTAACATTAATCCCTTCCTTTCTCCATCCATTGTTTCCCCTTCCCTCCCTTCTTTGTTCCGTTCACCAGTGTCCTTCCCACCACGTTGTCAGGCAGAGCCAGGCGGTAGTCTGTAGGCCTGCTGACGCTCTGTTCCATAGCTCAGACCCACACTGTCACCTGCCTCATTAGTGCTGAACTGGTAGAGAAGAAACACACAAAAACAGAAAGCGGCAGGAGCGCCCGCACACACACACACACACACACACACACATCTCTCTCCCACGGTCAACAAAAAAGTGAGGCTCCATGCATGCAGCCAGATATACAGTCAGACATTCACATGTACAGGCATGTACATGCACCCTCAACTGGGAATGAGAGAAAATAACGGGGGTAGAAGTTGCTTTAGCTCGCTGATAAGTGACAGCAAGCCAGAGCATGTGTGCTGCAGAGGTCTTTTACTCAGCCAACTGTCGTGCTGTGACAGAGGGTTTTGATTTTCCTCTTGACTGACAGATATGACTTATTGCCATACCAGTGTCTGTTAAATACTCCAGCCCCTCAAAGAGGATGCAGTGTGCTCAAACTCTTGGTATGATAGGAGAATGTCCAGGAAACAACCCAGAAACTGGCATTCGACTAATATCCGTCTTTAAAAAGCTGAACGCATTTATTTCCCTTTTCAAGAGAAAACCTGCCAACTGCTGATGTGTTCTGCCAATATTAAACTTTTTTACATTTTACCATTTTCATGCTAAAAAAAAATTAGTCAGTGCTTTGTCCTAAATTGTGTTCTTGGCAGAGAGGAACCGCTTCTGTAAAACAGCAATTATGAGACACAGAAACTAATTGCTAAAACACAGCATTATAATATTAATGACTGTGCTGAACACATCCATGCATACTCGTTGGGAATCTGATTAAAATGTCACATTACAATCAGTTCAGGGTAAGGGTTCCAGCTGCAGACTGCCAACACAGTGTTTAAGAGTTGTGTAGTAAAAAGCACTTTGTGGAAAAATGTTCACGAGATGCCAGAAAAAAACAAAATAGAGGCAACTTTGCTGTCTTTGCTGCACTTTAGAAAATATACTATACTTTAAGCTGGCACCAGATAAAAGGTTATGATAATACCTAGCTGCAACACTTGAATTCAATTAATTAATCCAAGAGCAAATAGCCTGAGTATTTTAATTCACACTTAGAGATTTCCCACATGAGATTCTCAACATTACCTCTTTCTTTTTTCTTTTCAAACTTTGTGGATTTAAAGTCAGATTGATTTGTAATCTCATGATATTCTGGTATGTCAAAATGAATATGGTAATCCCCCTGTTCATTCATAAAGCCTTGATTATTATAGTTCAAACTTAAATGAATTACTGTATATACTTAGAGAATTACAGAAAAACACCTAAAGCAGCACTACTTAAGTTTGGCAGATTTTCAGATTCTACCGCCCCCATAAAAGGCTAATTAAGCATCCAGTTTGCATCCTGTCTCTTCTCTGAGCTCTGTCAGTTTGATGTCGACTGTCTTATCTCTTGCTTTGTCACGTTCCTTTTTTCCTGGTCCTCTTGCATTACTTTGCTTAATCAGCCATGGTGTGTGTTCAAAACAACCAGTGTGTTGATATCTAGTTGCTGGTGTGTGATGCAGGGCTGTAAAGCATAAGGCAAATGTCATGTGATGCTCCAGGCTAGGAAAGAAAAAGTTGTGGTGTGGTTTCTCAGCCTTGGAACTCTACAGTTCCAGACATGTTGATAATAAATCTTAGTGTGCCATCAAAATGAGTCTGAATAAAAGAGTTTTAAGATCTGAAACTTATGGAGTATTGCTTTAAAACAAAAGAGAAAAAATTAAATCTTTAGAAACTAAAATACTATGTCATAAAGCTGCTGATGTTTGCTCTGCTTGTACCCTTTGTTATTAATATATTGTCATTTTAGATAGCCTGCACATGTTTTCTAAGAATGTTTTGATGCATCAGCTGCATAAACTGGGTGATTTTTTTCACAAATTTGGCTTTATTTATTTATTAGAGTAGGCACAGATTTTGGTCAAAAAGTTAAAATTTTTTCCAGTGAAATTTGTACTGGTTCATTAATTCATGTTTATTTGATATGGCTTCAGCAGCAGTAGCTGCAGAAGAACTGACTGAATATGCAACAGACTAATTTGCCATTCGGAGAAAAGCATTGACCAATTATTTCACAGAATAAGTTGCCCATTATCACGAGGCCCGTAAATAGAATGGAAAAATCTCCAATGCAAGCAATCTGGTCAGGCTGGTTGCTGTGGAGCAATGTTTTTTGATTACCTTTGGACATTTAGTGGATTTATGCATTGTTAAATGATTAGAGGACCTGTTAAATGGGATGGTTTCAGTTGCATATAACACAGAAACAAAACACTGAAAACGCAAGCGTACCCAATCAGTATTTCCAATGCACACAATTTTTACTGCCTTAAAGCGTGGCTGGGAAAAGGCTGAAAAAAATAATTTATTCAATTATTTCAATGACATTATAGGTTGCATGATCAACAACTATATACTGCATACACTTGCATAGGCATCAATGCTTCTGGGTAGTTACATCTCAGAAATCCCTCATTCTGTCACAAAGGTTGCACTGGGTTACCTTCACACTGATAGGCCAAGTACTAAATACTACAGTAATCAAGAAGCTAAGTTAAGAAAGTATAACAATATTTAGAATTTGCCCTTAGCTAATTTGCAAAACTGAATAAAAGTACAGCATGCTGACCATAATATGTTTCTGCAAAACATCATCACAGATGTATTGTAGGCTACAAGTCTGAGCAGAGATGACAAAACAACTAATGCTGTCAATGGCCAAAAAAGATGGATGAAAATGGTTCAAATCCCCAGGAGGTTCCAGTCGTTTTCCCCAAAGCAGATGAATGTGGATGTAGACCAATAAAAGGGAGAACTAGTGTCATGAGAATCTCATTATTTCTACTCAGAGAACATAGTTTAATTTGTATAATGACCTGAGTGCACAGATTTTCTTTTGTATAAACACTGGGCTTGTCACAGGCCATCTACATGTCTAACCACTGGCAATATCAGTTCGTGTCAAAAGAAGTGTGGGGATTTGGTGATTTCTCAGCATAATTTGAAATGAATTTATATAATCAATGCTGGTGTATATTCTCAGTCATCCAATTCATGGTAATCCTAAGAGCTTGAAACAAAGGCAACTGGACTTCTTTTTGTCTCTTGAAAATATTTCACTCTCATCCACAAGGCGATCTTTAGTACGAAACTGACCGGCGAGCAGTTCCAACCTTATAAACTGTTTAGTCATTGGCCAAATTCAAGCTTCAATTCAAGCTCCAAGCATTATTAATACAACCCATCTGTTTCAATTTAACAATTTGAAATCAGTTCAAACAACTATTCTAGACTGAGCCAAGCAAAACTAACATTACCACTATGTTGCTAAAACGGTCACATCAGGGGAACAGAAACACACAAGCAAAGTAAAATACCAAGTAAGATCTTTTAGAAATATTACTAATTTAAAAATCTTTTCTAAAAATCTTAACTATGAGATAGAATGAAATGACTGAGTTATTACTTTACTGATAAAATAAAACTATCTAGCTAGCTTGTTTGGTCTGAAATGCACATTAGAGGTGCTCATTAAATAAAAGAATTAAATAAAAAACTCTAAGGTCATATGATATACTCTACTAAATGCTAATGGCCACTACAATTGGAAACCATTAGAATAACCAAACTACCAACAGCAGTTTTGACCACTGAATGTGCACACATTCAGTCATGTTTGTTAGATAGACACCAATTTGTTAGTAAAAACCTCCACGAACAAGCTAACTTGTGAGCCAGATGCTAGCTCTGCAGCTTGTTGTTATCCATTTCTTTCCCTCAGATTGTTTTATAGTTACCTGTAAACAGAATTACAATAGTTTGTTTCTGAATGAATACATGCACAGGGCTCTCAACTCTCACGTATTGGGCGTGAGACACATGCATTTCGGCCGCACTCACAAGCCGCACGTAGCTTTTCTCACGCTGAGAAATCATATGACAATGCCGTGCTGGAATAGTACTACAAGTCCCACAATGCACTGCATGGCAGGCCAGTAGCGCGAGTATCCGCACCTCTTCAGCTAGAAGCAGAAAGCGACAGCACTGGATGCGCATGAGACCGCTCCCTTTGACTTGAATTGCGGCGACACAAAGCGCGTTTGCGTGGGACTGAGGGATTCTTACAGTCACTGGTAAAGATACAGGAGAAAATTATGCAGTTGAGCTGATATATACACCAGGAATCATTGTGTGACAAAGCCTTGGAAATGGAAAATGTAATGAGCTCAAAACAAGAGCTGATCACTTTATAAAAGTCAAATATTCAGGTAAAGTTTGATCTTCAGGAGTTAACCCTCAGTAGTCTATCAGATTACACGTTTTCAAAGCACCATAACTAAAAAACTAGAGCACATAGTTGAGTTTTTGTTTGACTTTGATGAACCGAATAAAACCAGAGATATGATCATTTGAATTAGACTGTATAAGACAGTGTGTGCAATAAGGTCATTTTTACTCACTTCTAAATAAACACTTGAACTAATCTGACCCTTGTTTCAACCTTTTTTTTAAAATTTGGCCCGCTGACCATTTGCATTTGAACAACTATTGTGTTATGTGGATACTGCTGTTAAAAAGCAGATTAAAGTATTATCTGAACATATGAAATACAATACTTTCTATTCATTATTGAATTCTGCACGTATAAATGCAATTCACAGTGCTTAAAAATTTTAATCGTTGCCTAGCAGAAATTGTCCAATTATAATATCTATTTCTGTTTATTATCTTTAAATTTGTTTGTCTCAGATTCAGAAAAGAAGCAACTCAACATTTGAACATTTGTCATGATGGCGCTCAATGATTAATGCTCCCAAATCTACCAAATACACTCTTGATATGGGCAGGATAATATCGGCATACGTTCACATCTCACTCTGACCCAAGCCAGAGAGTTGAAAGCCCTGCATGCAGTATTTTTATAGCTACACTCAACTGTTCACCTCTGTATTTCATCATTTTGCTGCTATGTCATTCTGGTTATCGACCTGTTAATGAGTATAGCCAAGTTCGGTATAATTGGGTGTTTAGCATTATTAAATGCTAACAAAAGCTAGGTTGCTTGCTCTGAAAGGTGCATCAGAGGTGCTCATTAGATAAAACAATAAAAATAATATGTTTTTTTTATATTGTCATTTATAGGCTACACACTACTAAATGCTAAAGACAAGTACAATTGTAACCCATTGGAAAAACAAGCATGAACTTACCAAAAAGACTGGATACAAGAATTAGTCAAGGCTCTTTTTGTCCAATTAACCAAAGAAAACTTTATGTGACTAAACTAATTAAAAGAAGCTCACAAAAAGCAAAATGTTGTGTAGAAAATACACCAGCAGAAGACAATAAAGAAACACTAATGAATGAAAACAATGTTTATGTGACTTATCTAATTTCCAGGCTCATCTCCCCTTAAAACTTCCAGGTGTGTCAATCAAGCTATAACTCGCCCTGATACTTTACCAGGTATAGTATACTTCTCTTTAAGAGAAGGTTATGAAACACTGGTCAGCAGGATTGAATTTAGCTAATGATAGAACAACTCGTGTAGGAAAAAAGGAGAGAGAAAAAAACAGGGTTTTCATGGGAGCAATGCTTTTTTAATATGAGTCACAATTTTTGATTTTCTGGAGCCAGCACCTGGCAACCCATTGCACTTTAAGGCATTCCCTTATTGGCTTCACAGGCCCAGTAACTCCATCTAGCCATATCCATCTACATCCATCACCTTTAGCCCTGCTGACAGAAAATGTTAGATGTTTCCAAGACTTTGGAGTGGAACCTGAGACTCCCATCTTAGAACTAGCTCATGTAATGAGAACAAGTCTGTTTTGTGTTAATGCTTAATCAGTACCAGACTGGTCGTTTTTAAATTTGTTTGAAATGAGACTTGGTGAGGCAAAAGAAGATGAAGCCAAAAGCATAAGCTGACTGGCATCGAACAGCTGAGCAATCTTCACTCACCCTGCTAAACCTTTAGGATGGCCAACTTTAGACTCATAACACACTTAGTATGACCTGAGGTGTCCTTCAGTTAAATGCATGAGCTGGAGTAAGTCTTTGTGTGTAAGTGCACATGTGTGACTGTCCACTGACCCTGCAGGCCAGAGGAAACAGATGCTTAGTGAGGGGCCACGTTTACGCAAGACCAAAAGATCAAACCTAAACCACAGGCAGGAATGAGATTATTGGCCAACAGTGCTCACACATGAAACAGGAAACAGCTTAAACTATATGTTCAGTCATACAGAGACTCTGCTAGCCTTTAGTCATACATGTTTTTTTCTTTTTTGTCACAACTGTATTAAATATTTTCTCATTACAGCTTGAATAGTTTGAGGCAGAGTAGATGATGAATAATTTGATTTGTACTTTGTAAAACTATATTATTATTAAATGAACAATACAATGAGTGTAAGATAAGACCAATGTATACTAATAAGAATATTTTTGAAAATATTTAATATCTTTAGAAAGGTACTTATAACCTTACCTATGTTATATTTTGAGTCATTTTGTTAAAAAATTCTACAAAAAAACAAACAAAATAATTTATTTATTTGGCTGTTTAACAAGGAAGCAAATATTCTTTACAATGTTGCTTCAGTTCATTGAGGTTTTCAACCAGGTTCAGGTTGGGACTTTGACTGGATCATTTTAACACTATAATTCTTTTCTTTGTTATTCTGTTGTAGATCTGCTGCTGTGTTTGGAATCATTGTGCTCTTGTGCAAGTCAATTTCCTCTGAGCTTTAGATAGCATTTCATCTGACTCAAGAATCCTTTGGTATACGGAGGAGTTCATGACTGCAGGGTGTCCAGGTCCTGTGGCTGAAAAATGATCCAAAATCATCAGCCCGCCACCACTGTGCTTGACAGTTGGTATGACATTTCCACTTTGGTCTGGTCTATCCAAAGAACATTGTTCCAGAAATCTTGTGGCTTGTTTAGATGCAGCTTTTCAAACCTAAGCTGTGCTGTCATGTTCTTTTAAGAGAGAAGAGGCTTTCTGTGGCAACCCTTCTAAACAAGCCATACTTGTTGAGTGTTTTTCTAATTGTACTGTCATGAATGTTAACATTTAACATGCTAACTGAGGCCTGGTGAGTCTGAGATGCAGCTCCTGAGTTTATTTGCAGCTTCTCCGAGGACCCGTCTTGGACGGTCTGAACTTGGGTTGAACTTGCTGGGATGTCCCCTCCTGGGAAGATTGGTAGCTGTGTAGACTGTCTTCCACTTATGAATAACTTTTCTAACTTAGAAAGATGGATTTCAAATAGTTTGGAAATGATAACCCACACTATTTAACACACTGCTTCTGCATTTTTACATATTTTTGTTAAATAGATAATGACAACGCAGTTTCTGACGTGTTATTTATCTACTAATGTGTTCTGATAGAAAACTTTAAGCTGGGAAGATGGTTTATTTTCTTTTGTCACATGACTTTATCCAGTTACTATGATTGTTATTTCAATGCAAAGGAATTTATGTCTCTAAATGGGACATTTCCCAACATTTCTGGAGAATGACCAAGCATTTCTTTTCTGAAAGACTTTGCAGCCTTGGTGGACAGTCTCCAAATGTTTTATACTAAACAATGCCGTATCATTTCCCCTGAAAGAAATATTCTCTGTATATTATGCAATTTAAACAAAAATTGTTTCAGAAACGGCAAAACTACCATTTGTATTTGAACTAAATTGAATCTTGACAGTAAAAAATCTTGTCTCTGCAGCTTAAATAAAAATATCAGAACCAGCTGTTAGTGTTACACTCATCTGACAAACAACAATAGCTTCATAATAGCGGAATCCTTTCTGCCTCAATCTCTCTCTCTCTCTCTCTCTCTCTCACACACACACACACACACACACACTGAAAGACCTTTTCACTTTGGAAACGAGCATTAATTTGCACATGAACTCTTACACAACCGTCATTGTCATGTCTGTGTCGAGTCCGATAGAGAGAGGGAAGAGAGGAGGTGAGAATAATGAGCCGGATAACAGAGCTCTATCAGAGTAAACAAACTGCTGCCCAGGTCGCTGTGCTGTCAGTGTGTGTGGGAGGAGAGACAGGTGGAAACAATGTACTCTTCACCTGGGTTTAAGGGTTCTCCAGGCAGGGATGAGCAAGACTGGATAGAAGAGGGGGCAACGGAGATTGGAGGAGGGTTTAAAAACACAGCTGAAGCCTCCAAACAGTGCAAACACAGCAGGTGCATGTGTTATAGTCACGCTCTTTACTGTTATAGAATAAATGTATGGATATTAGTCTTTGACAAAATATCACTAATTAAACACAAAAGGATCTAGAGTTCAGAAAAACAATCTTTTCTTGGCACTTTGCTTTCTTTTGTTCACAAATGCTTTTTATTAATTAAGTCTTAATTTAAAGGTGTCTGTCTGAGTAGGTGTTTGCTCTTTGTCTCAGTAGACAGTTTAAGTGCTTCTTGATGGCTGAAAGGCTTTAAAAGTATGCTACCGACAAAGTTTAACTGTACATAGAAAAAAAAAGTGCTGACAGAAAATGTAAGTTAACAAAAGTCGACTTCCAAATGTCTAGACTTTATACTCATCTATAATATAAAAAAAGAAATTAAATAAAATCAAAATTCACCTTGGAACTGGTGGTTTGATATGTGTAAGCACACACTGATGCAGGGCTGAGCTCCCTCTATCTGACGTGTAAATTACCGTGGAGGGTCAGCAACAGGTGAACAAGCAAGACATTTTTTTTGCTAGGTCCTTTTAAAAAAAAAAAGGCTACAGATTGATCATTGAAGGAGGTCCAAGGGGAGTAGGGGGATAGACACCTGATGTTTATGTATAAATTTAAGTAGATTCTAGTTTAAATCCAACCTCAGCACTACTGGTTTGTTTTACTCTTTTTTTTCCTCTCTATTTGGTACATATTGCAAGTAATTGGTTAAGGTTGTAAAAACATGATTGTTTAGCAACATGTTAGAGAAAAATAAATGCATTTCACTGTGAAAAGCTTTGCTGACATTTCCCACAACGCCCAATTTTACATTTTAGCCCATAAAAGACTTAGGAAACACAAATTTTCTTCATACAGATGGAGTATCACAGACCGAGTCCTCCACTTTGAGAGTGCACGATTTCATGGTTTTGTTTGAGAAGTGAGACAACAAATATGTAACTGAGAGTGCACGCAGACAAATTACTCAATCAGGCATGAAGTGCCTTTGAGTCCAGCTTCCAGAATATCTGTTATTCACATATTGTTCACCATGTTAAGTGTCTCAGAAGTGAAAATAAAGACTTGATTTATGCAAAGCTATGAGGTTGTGAGTCAGTCCCTCTTGAACGCTCCAGACAGTAAATGGTAGGTTATTAGCCAGGCTACATGCCAGTCTTCGGTAAAGCAAGACACTATTGAGAGCAGAAATTTCTGTAAATATTCCAGCATTTAGCACTATTGAATAGTTAGAACACTACTGTCAATTTTCTGGAGGTTGGAGCTTAGTCTTATTATCAGCCTCAGCTTGGTCGGCATTGTCAGCTGGATGTACTCAGGTGAAACTAAACTCACTGATTGCAAGAGTATGAATTGATTCCTTTCTTCCTTTCAAACAACTCTCTGATAAAAATTTCTTCTGAAAGCTGACATGTAATGCAGATGATACATTTTTACACTGCAGCAGGCCTTTGTACTGTACAACGGCTGAAAGGACTGTTTGTATTTCTTTCTTTGTCCTTGCTTTAGCACTATTTAGACCTATTGAGGCAATTCTTTTATGTTGAAGGTGTGTTACAATGTCATTGTGGAGGAGTACTGTGTTTTGACAGGGCTAATAAAATGCTCTCAGGACAAAAGTTCCTCTTATAATTATTGACTATTTAGGGTGCCACAAGTAACCAAGTGAATATGAATATCAGTACAGGAGGAAAGTGGTGAGTAAGAAAACAAATGAAAGTTCTGCATTCAGGCCAAAATCTTTTATTTTGTTTCAGTTTGTGCAATTTTGTGTATATTCTTAAAAATGAACATTTTCTTTTCATTCGCAGCATCATTTACCTTGTTTTTCTTTGCAGGTGAGTGTTGTGCTTTCTCAGCTCTGGTAGACCAGAAACCAAGGAATGTTTCACGATGGGTAGTACACTTTTCTTGTTTAAAAACTTGCAATGGTAAAGTACATGCTAGTTAAAGGTCCAAAACTACATTGCGTTGATTTTTCCTCCTTTTTCTTCAAATCTTTATAAGACTGTCTTATTCTAACCACCACCTGGCAATACATTCCAACACCACAAATAGGCATCAATTTACCAAGTTGTTTGCTATCTGCCAGGAAAAACAGCAAAAGCACAAAGTGTGTGGAGCTGTGCGATTCAATGCTAATGGAGCACACATATAAAACGCATGCAGAATCAAAGACAAGAATATCATAACATATCACAAGTCTATCTCAACAGTCATGTGAGGGTAAATCATCAGTCAACGGCTAGCTTTGTCACACCAGAAGTAAGATTGATGTTAGATGTGATGTGCTGTATCAGACTGCACAATAAACACGTGTAAACTATGTATTACAAATTTATATACACATACATATTTATACACTGTAAATACTCTACCTGTCAGACCATATACTGTAAATACTGTACATATAATGTATCATTATTATTATTATTATTATTATTATTGTTATTACTCAAGTGTGTTCCTTTTTCCTTGATTTCACCTGTGTGCAACATATACTAATATTCAATTCAATTCAATTCATCTTTATTTGTATAGCGCCAATTCACGACAATGTCATCTCAGGGCGCTTCACAGAC
>JAOXYM010000025.1:4405876-4424983 GCA_028567055.1 Leptatherina wallacei
AGAGTGGACATGCAGTGGTCATGCAGATGCCACCGCGCCTGCATAAAGGTCAGAGGCAAGCCAGCAGAACCCCCAAATGCTGCAGAACTTGATGTTTATATCTTACAATAAAGGATAACAGATACAATATACAGTAGCTGCTAGGCTAACTCTGTGCACATTTACATTTGTATTTTATAGTCATGTTTATTAACATGATTTTCCCTTTCAAATGAAAACCGGAAAAAAAGAAATGCAAGTTAACCCTCTTCTTTTTGCTGCTTTGGTTACATACCTATTTTTTTCTCATGAAGCGGGATTAAAGGAAAGTTTAGCTTATTTCGATAAGTCTGGCTCATCAAAGTGAGAGTTCTTTTCCATCAATGTGGCTTAAATTACCGGCTTTTTTTTGCGTGCACTGTTTGGGCCTAATAAAATAATGAGATTGCGCAATGCCTTAGAGCAAGGCCAGGCAAATAGCCACAGCTTTCGGTCAATAGAAATCCATCAACATTGCTGAGCATATAGCAGAATATAGCAGAAAGCTATACATTTATATCTCTATATATATCTATATATATATATGTCTGTTGGAGTGAGACTTTAAATATTCTGTGCATTGACAACCAAAATAACCATTTGAGCTGGTGTACAAACCTCAATAACAATGTTAAAATCACCACAGCAAAAGGCAGTAGCTTCAGATTATGGCACACTATAGCAGCATCCTTTATTATTGAATCGTATTTTGTCAAGCTTTATAGTTGGGGTGTCCATATGGTTACACCCCCTGAAAGTCATTGCTTTTTCCTATAATAGCTCAACTGTGGCTCCATTTAGCACATCTATCTTACATCACTGACCTTTTTATTACAGCTGGCAATCCTTCACTTAAGCTCAGAGCAATAGGGTGTAATGTGCTATCTCCTCCCAAGCTAATTTGATTCAAGGTGCCATATATTGACTTGAGGTGATTCTGTACCACCCACATATGGACATTATTTTTCTCTTGGGAGACTCGGAGCTTCTGCAGCTTGACAGCGCCACACTGTCCCCTCTGTCACAAAACTGTCAGAGCGCTGCAGGGCATAAAGCAATCTGCTAATATATTCTTACTTATCCATCAGCAATTAGCTCTGCACTTTCAACCAAAAACCTGCCATCAGCTAATGAATAAATAAAGGAATCACCACTGGCTTTCCATGTCTGCTAAAATGGTCGTCCAGTAAAATATGTTTGCTTGACCACAGGGCCGGTTGAGGTGGTGGTTCTCGCTCCTGCTTTGTTGACAGAAGATAATTTGGTTTTGACAGCAGATGCTGCCCGTCCTCTCCTGTGCCCCTATTAGAGCCAGAGAGGTATCAGCTCTGACAAGCAGAGGAATGTGGAAAAGCTCCCTGAACGCAAGCCATTCTCCAGTATCTCCTATTCAATGTCTCAGCAGGAAACAGGACAATGGCGGCAAATCAGCTTCCCTTGCTTTGCATTTCACCCTCCTTTTGCCTTTCTTTTTTTTTTTGCATTTGAATTTCTGTCACAGCGACAGAAGGAAATGGGAGGCGATAACACGTCTACCCCTCCTGCTATCTGCAGCCGAAACAGAGGCATCATCTCCATCCAGCTGCTTGCGACCCATTCAGCATCTGTATCAAAACAGAACAGACTGGTCATATTCATAGTGTCGGTCCCATTATACCAGGACTTTATGCCGGTGCACAGTCCATGCTTGCATCAGTTTAACGTTTTACTCCTTATGTCTGCCAGCAGGCTTGACATTTAATGGTTTAGACCCCAGACAAGTGTCTTACAAAATGTTCATGCAATCAAGTAGGAATGTGCACAGACACATCTAAAGCCAGTCCCAAGAGGAAAGCAGCCCCTATATCCTTTCTGCTTCCTTTTAATATTTCATCTCCTGACTGGGGGCTTTATGTTTTATTGAGCCAGTCACTGCCAACGGAGGGGATGTACTACATTATGCAGCATCATTTATGGATGACCCAATCAATGTCTGACCTTACATGTAACATTCGCTAAACATTCGCTGAGCAGTTGTGTTTAGTGATATGAGCAGCTTCTCTGAGCCAAGCACAGAAATCACAAACTCATCTTCTCCTTCTTAGCTTAGTCACATTTTGCTTAATGAAACTCAAAAGTTAGCAAAGGTAGTTTGCACATGCTCATAATCTACACGGAGAGGGATTTTAGTTCCCATTGGTTTGCTTTTTTTCTCATAACGTGAACTTCTGACATGAATATTTTACTTGGTTCTGTTTTTTCTCCGCTGCTTTTGCTCGCAAAGCAGATTATAGATGCACACACACACCAGATCAGACACAGACCTAAGCCACAGGCTGTGGGAATGAAGGGGCAACAGCATCAAATAACACAGGTGTAAAAAAAAAACCCATCTCAACTTGTTATTAGTAGAAATGGTGATTTAACTCTTGACAATTTTTATTTTTCCTGACAAAACTTGCTTTAGCCTCCTTCTCCACACTCATACAACACACACATAGACAGAAGCAAAGCGACACTAGGTGATGGCACTTTTAGTCTCCATAACTTGGCCCTTGATCACTGTAATCAAACACAGGCAGCAGCAGCCTGAAGCTCCCGTAATTATGGGCTGCTCAGGCCCCTACACGAGGAGAAGGCTCAGAAAAACACACAGCAGCGTGCACCTGTCTGCACACTGTTAGACATCTACGGCGGGAAAAACGTGCATGCGCGCAAAAGGATGCACGGGCATGTGTGTGCGCTCCGCCGGGCACTGAGCACAGACGAAGCCTTGGTAAAAGACACTAATGAGTCCAATGAGACTGAGGGGAAAACAGCTCCTGAAATACACCACAGTAAAACACCTCAGAGAGACTTGGGGACAGTGGGAAGGGGATAGGGGGGCAGTTATTTTTCTTTTTTTTTTGGGGGGGGGGGTACAAAAACTGCAGCAAGACAGAAATGAGAATAAAGAGGTGATAAAGATAAGACTGAATAAGAAAACTGATGGTAGCGAAGGTGGTGGAGATGGTGGGTGGTAGGTTGTCAGGGCCCTTGCGGTGCAGTTGCCAGCTGTAACCATGGTAACAGGTTCTTATGGTGCATGTGTGGTGCAGCCAGTGAGTGTTGGGCTTGGGGTGTGGGGCGCTAAGTGTGTGTCTTCTTTCTTTTTGGCAAATGTCCTGTCTTTATCAGCTGCCAAGCAGAGGAAGGCCGTATGTAAGCTCCATTTTAATGACGCTACCTATAAAAACATGCGCTCTAGTTACATAAAATACCATACTTCTCCAATCATTGCTTATAGAAGTGGAACAGTAGGCACAGTCTTTGGGTAACTGTTCCAAAGGACCTGTAGCATTTCAGTGGCCTTGATGAATGAAAGCTCCAGGCGGGTGCTGGTCCAGATCTACAGAATTCCAAAGCAAACGGCTTGATCTTAACAAGTTTCGAGCCAGTGGAAAGCCATAGCTCACTGCAACCCTCCGGCCAATTAAGACTCAGCAGTGATATCCTCAATTAGAGTATCACACCACTTTTTTCAGTGTGAGGAATGAACCGGGTCCATAAACAACAACAGCTGATTAATTGCTTCCTAATGAGTTGGTTAGTAAATGAAAGAACTTTCTGTTTTTGTAAGATCAATAATAACTAAGGACACAATGCTGATGTGAGCTTAAACTAATTTGACTTTTGAATTCATGAGGATAATGTGTTTAAGGCCAAATCCAAGTTTTTTTTTAACTGGTGTGACCCATTCTAATGATAATATTATGTCTACGAGTTCACTACAATAATCTAATATGGAGTGTTGCAATAAAAAATAAAATGAAATAAAATAAAATAAAATAATGAATTTAATTCCTATTGCACTTTATATTTAGAAATATAGTGCTACAGAGAAAAAAAGAAAAACTATTTAAAATAGGGATTAAAAGAAGAGCTAAAAAGATATAATTATGAGAGTGCTTTTGTAAAAAGATACGTTTTAAGGTCTTTCTTAAAAGCATCTGCAGTCCAGTACAATATTTTATATCTGAATACAGCTACAAACAAGCGTTTGCTTGATCTAATTCTGGATCTGAATGTGTTGAGCTAGAATGCCTTAGGTTTCTGAGACCAAGTGAGATGGGAGAAATAACATTTCTATTTATGTCTGTACAGTATATGCAAACTAAGTTTGTAGGTGTTACATTTTGCTCTGTGCATTCAGACTTATTTCTATAAGCTATACTCAATTAAAAAAAGGACCTGCAAGCTCAGAAACATTTAACAGTTCTGCTACAAGGTAATGTTTCATACTGAAGGTGATTTAGGAGAAAAAGAAAGGGAAAAAATCTCCCTCTTCTGATCTACAAATGTTTGGGGAATTTCTGATGGGCTATTGGTCAGCCCTCATGATGCTCCCTCAACTCATTCAACCCCATCAGATGGATTCAACCCAGTCTCTGCAATCATCAGTGATTTGTAAACTTGTGTTCGGTTTAGCAATGCTTTCTGTTTAGAAACACAGTCTTGTCAAAGATTTTGCGAGCAATAAACAAAATGTATATATCTACAAAAATAACATTCAAAATCAGGAACAGGAAAAAGGATTCTCAAAGACCAGTGCATACCAGTGTAAGCCATGGTTGTTCTATGGTTATCCCTGATTCTGACAAATCTCCAAGTTTGATATTATTCCAGGAGATTTATTTCTGAAAAACCTTTGAAAATCTCATGTACTTATGTGTCCATCACAGGTGGAACCACATGAACATAATCTAATCTAAAAGCTTTACATTCTGCAATTACCTCTTCATGCAGTCATTCCCGGTGTTATTGGGGAAATTGACTTTTCTAATCGCTCATAAAAAAGAATAAAACTGTTACAGTCACAAAGAGCCACAGGGGTCAGCAAATTACCAAGACTAAAATGATTACATTTCTTATATTATATTCAACTGAAACTATGGATCATTTTTGCTGAAGTTTGCTTCAACTTCATAGGTTTCCATAACACACAGGTTCCGCTTAATATGCTTCACTTTATGTCGTTTGCTTGTGTGAAATGTAATCATGCTGAAAATATGATATTACAGTGTTTTACTGCCCACAGACTGTTCCCATTATCCTCCACCAATGTTACTTTATGTTTATGTCTTCATGTATCTGTTTGTGTCTTGTAGTCTGAGTCATTCCATGCATGGTTATTTGGAGTATTGTTGTTCTCTTGCTAAAAGCCAAACCTGTTAAATGCGCAGTACTTGCCCATTGGATCTGACATGGACAGACCACGCCATGTGGTAAACAGCCAACATGATTGGTTCAGCTTGCATGCATGACTGTTTATGGACAGTCCAGGTTTGTCTGTGGAACAACAAAACAAACCTGGTGGTCTCAGCAGTAAGCTCCACAGGGGAAAACGTCTAATAGATTGTTTTCTGACCACACTGGAGCATCAGTGCTGTTACTAAGTAATGAAGAATTTGTCTACAAAAAGAACAGGGAAAGATGGTTCACCCTATTGTCTTTAAAAGGGACATTTTATGGTAAAAATTTGTTTTTCAGTGATTGAGATGATTTATTTGACTGTCTGAAGTCCATCCTGTATCTCAGATCAGATCTGCAGGGTAAAGTTATGTTGCTCTGCAAACATCCTCCATTAAACTTAATCTTGAGATGATGCTGCAGTGTCGTGCACGAACAATTCAATACGATTTAATCTAATATGCTCGTTTTTCTGTGAATGCTGAACTGAACGACATGTATTTGAAAATAAAGAACTTGAACATGAGCTAGTTCACATTATGCAGTCCAGAGAGGCTGCAGACGCAGCGTGCACATCAGATGCCTTGTCTGCTTATGATTATTTACAGGAATATTACGTACTGTTTGAAAGTTAAACAACATTTCTGTGCAAATTATGTCTGCTCGTGCTTAACAAACAAGTCAAAACATCAGCTTTGTCAATGTCTAATTTGAAAAGACTTGGAGTTGAAGCATCTGTCCCGTGTGAGAAGATATCTCATAATATTTCTACATTTTGCAGCATATTTTTTTCTTGCTTTAAATTTAGGGAAGAAATAAGCTGAAACAAAAAATTAACTTCTGTTCCACACATCTGTTCCACATGCATGTCTATATGGTGTGATATAATCTAAGGTCTTGTATAATTTCATTGCAAGACACAACAACTTTCTTTCTCAAGTCCAGTTTTTCACTCATTTCTAACCTAAAATCTTTATGGAACTGAACTTTAAACAAGTTCAAAATTGAAATGGTGAACTATGAACGTCAACTCTTCGTTTTACCCTGTGAGAACTGAACTGTTCATGAGAAGCATGAACTTCCACAACACTGGCTGCAAACTGTACTGACCTCAGATACAGGAAGTAAAAATCTTTTAATTAACTTTTTGCCTTTTTATTAATGCTACATTTCCTCCTCAGCAACACAGTTCACTTACAGAAGAAATAAATTAGCTAATAATGTCCTACTTTAGGAAATCTGACCTCCGATCGATGTTCTTTCATTTTTATTTATTTATTTATTTTAATCAATTCAAAACGCGTCACTGAATGCAGCATCAGTGAAGCACAGGCAACTTCACCTAAAAAACATACATTGATGAAATATTGGCCAAATAAGCAACAGTTCTTAATATTAGCTGCTCTAAACTTCAAAGTGGAGCAACAGGGAAGTCCAGAGGTTATGGAGCCAAGGAAGAAATACAACATAGGTTCTCAAGGCTGTTATGTACAATAGTGTGTTTTAGTATCTTGGGCCACTTCAATATGACTGACAAGAGAGATGTGTAGCCTATAGACAGTCCATCATCCTACTGCAGAAGAGGGAAATGCAAATATTTGAGATAAAACTGCCAAGTAAGTATTTATCTTTTAGTTTAGTGTGTGGTCTGAGCTTTCAGATAGTTACTGTATCCCTTCTCATGCCATAATAATGTTTTTCATGGCTTATTGAGTAATACAGATCAGAAAAGAGGTAGATCTGAGGAAGAGAGGTGTGGGGTGGAGTTGTGGGTCATTCCAAGCTTGCAACTAAAATCAGCTGCTTGAATAGAAGTGTAAATAAACAGAGGATACAAGGGGCAGCTTCAGTGTCTGTGCTATCTTTTTATACCAAAGTATAATACCATTTATACCATTTATTGCTCTTCCTACATTAAAATGAAACTCTAGCCCTCAGTTGTAGATGATGTATTGTATAGATAATGTATTTCAGTCTTTTGTATTTTCTAAATCACCCTAAATTCAAGCCTTGCTTCATAAAGCCCACAGCAGCTGCTGTGCAGGTACCATGAACCAGGAATTATCCAATGGGAATTAATTCCTCAGAAACTGAGTTAGTTGATTGTCAAATAGATTAAATTTTTCCTGAAATGCAATCCAAATATCAGCTTTCAACCACCCTACAGCTATTCCAGTCTAACCCTTGGACTGCATGCTTGAGTCATGGTATCACTACTCGTACCTCCTGCAGCCTTGCAAAGCCGCTGATGCAGAACCTGATCTCTTTAAGTCTGCTGTCTGCTGGGGGTCAAAACAACAGGCCGCAGACTTTACGATAACACACAAAGCAAAGGTCAGCCCTTGGGAATAAGCAGGCTTCACTATGCTCCTACTACGAAGCGGAGCAAGGCACCACAAACACACAATGTGAATACATTCAGCCACAGTCCAATAGGACATGTGAAGAATGAGTTATTCCTGCCCATCTATGAAATCTGGGATGTGTGTGGGCGTTTGCAGCTTGCCCGCAGGCGTGCTTGCAAGTGTAGAGTGTGTATTTAGGATGGATCACAATGAGAGCAAACAGAGAGAGGAAGCAGCATTTGTAGCATTTATAGATGCAGCATGGTGGGTTCTCTCTGCAGAGCATTGTGACCTGATTGAGTTTAATGAAAAAATAAATGAATGCCGGAACCATACCAGGGATTAGGACAGTGTGCTAATGCTTCCTTCTGCATCCTGTATTTATTTTAGATCTTGTAGGAGCACAAACCTGCAGAACTAGAGAATTTGGAGCAGATCACTGAAGGGAGCCAAAACCCCTTGCTGTTTTCAATAGCTTAAATGCATTTATTTATAAGCGAGCATCAGAATGAGGCATCATACCTAATTTCACAGTGAAATATTCATGAAGAGTTCCTTGATGTAGCATGTTTAATGTCAGCAGTGTGTCCCTTCTGTTGTTTAAAAAAAGATAAAAGATAGTGATACTGTAATCTATAGATGGGTGAGTGAGTCAGACAGTATAAGAAAATAAAGAGAATTAGAAATGATGCTTTAAAATGACATTGGCTGCTGATTTGACCAGTTTTAAAGCTTCTTCATCAACATTTATTGACTCTAAGTTGAGTCCTTAGTTTTGGATAACTAACAGATGAAGAAAGGGTAAAACAAGGCTGAATGTGAGGGAGGTGAGAGTCTCTAGTTGTTGCTGGTAAATAGCCTTTTTTGCAAGGATGTAATCAGGGCCGATCCATCTGAGAGCAGTAATGAGGTCTAATGTTAGAGTACACTATGTCGTAATGAAACCCACCACAGACCCCTGCTGGGTCTAGGGCAGCTGGGACTTGACATCTGACCTTTAGTGGGACAGCCCCTTACATCACATCTAAAACATCTCCTTGGTTTATGTGCTGTAAAGCAGCACAGCAGACGATGCAACGAGAGCTTCCGTTATGTTTACAGAGTTAATTTCACATATTCTTCTAGGTAGATTATTCGTCCCTGTGTATTTGATCCTTTTATGAAGCACTTTCTGTTTTATGTTAGAAAGTTTTGACCAATCAGGGGGCTTTCATTAGTTTTTCTTTTATTTAGACTGAAGAAATTCACTAAAACCTATGTGTACTGAATACATTTTGAAGGAAATCATTGTCTGGATGATTGCTTTGTGTAAATGTTTTTGTACGGTACCAAGGAGCTCAGGAGGAGGTGGTCATGCAGGATGTGTGTACAAAGCTCAGGACTTCACAGGTTGCTAAAGCATACTGGTTGAGTATAGAAAAGGATCATGGCTTGGTTGAAGGAACCAACGGTGTTTCACACTTCAAGGCAGCTGTGATCTTTAGAAATTAAATCAAGAGCAAGATTTTCTTTTAGTTTTACTGTAAGGACCTTTGAGTTGCTGCAACTGACCAAATAACAACAAGATAGATAGGCTGCACATCCTAAGAGTAAAATTAGTGTAAGAAAACAAATAATGTCTACAAGTGAATATTTAACAGAAATCATAATCATGTTGTAGATTCTCAGTCATCCAGGTCATGTTAATCCTTAGACTTTAAGTAACGGCAATTAGACTTCTTTTCTTGGTTCTTGAAGACATTTCACTGCCCATCAACAATGCTTCTTCAGTCCCTCAGGAGTTAATGGCTTTCAATTTTTTTTAATTTAGTTAACATAAATGGCCTCTTTAATACCACCCTCAGACCAAGAATATACCTGCATTTTAACTTCACGTTTGCTTAGGTAACCGACTCCATAATTCTTCCCATACTTGCTTCTTTATTACACTTGTTACCAGAGGATTTCACTGGGGGGCACATAAAAGAACTTAGACCTGATAAAATTACAGAATCTGTAGGGTGTAAACAAAACATGGCTTCATAGAGGAGGTTAGCGTTTGGTTAATTTTGAGATCAGTGGCAGTACAGTAGATGGCCCCTAAACCAAACACCGGGGGGGTGTCTCAATCAGCACACTAGGGCACTTTCGAGCACTACATTTATTTTTTGATTTATTTATTTATTTTTTATTTTTTCGAGCACTACATTTAAGTGCATAGTGCGTTTACACAGAATTTTAAGCAAAAACTCAGTGCAGTGAAAGTACCTGGATGCTGCTCTAAAAACGGCCTACAATCTAGTGTAGAACGATGCACACTACTCGCACAAAACAGACGATATATTGGCGACGTAGAGGAAGGGGCGGGACTTATACCGACGTGGTACAGTCAGAACAATAAATATCAGCAGTTTTTAGCTAGTTTAGCAGACGTAAAAAAGTCATACAGGCTACAAATGGTTAATTTTATATTTTGCAGACATTTATTTGGCAGACATTTATTTGGCGGACTTTTTAGACGGGCTGGAGAGTCGCGGACAAATGCTGTTTCGTAAATACCTGTAAGTTCAGAACGTCAGTGCTCTATTTAGGTCAACACCTATCCACGAAAGTGTACATTAAAGAAGCAAGTGTGCGGTGCACATTACGTTTCAGTGCACTTACGTATTGAGACAGCCCATGTGTCATCTTTGATATGTTCAGCCATTTTTACTACTGTTGACCCTGTGACCTTACGTTTGGTCAAATTAAGCACTACACTGTCCTAACTTGTAACTCACATATTACAGCTTGCAATTTCTGAGGAAGTGCACAGAAAATGCTTGAAACAAAAGCAAAATATGCAAGGCAGTCATGATAAACATGACTGCCCTGAACATTTTTCCTTGGATTTAGTCCAAAATTTGTACATTATCGTCCTTAACGTCTTCCCAATTGCCTTACACGTTTGTCCTATGGGGTCAAAATTACCCCACCTCATTTAGCTATTATCTAAATCATATTGTATTTGGATATTAACAGATACAGTTTGGATATCTACACATTTGAACTGCTTCAGGTTTGTCTTCTATCTTCTCAGCCTGATATTGCAAAGTTCTGACAATGGAAACTTTTTGTTCCAGTGGGTGGTTTGAGTCAAAGTGTGTGTAGGTTTTCAGTAAAGCTCAGTGTTGTGACCTCCTCAATGTGTACAGCACAGATGTAAAAGGCAGCGAGAGGTCTTTTGCCTCCTCCTGTGAACTTGAACTACAGTCAGGGCCTCTACTTTGTGAGTTTGCTTTTTGAGCCATGTGTTCTTTATATATCTAAATCAATGGCTTGGTGGTGGTTCTTTGAGGGACTCAGTGTGTTGCTTTCCACTTCCTCCTCGCAAAAACTGACCACAGAGGGGAATAATGGAGATCCCTTGCTGCTGTCATCATATTTAAAATACATACTGGAGAGGTAAAGAACCAGTTCCTGACAGTCTCCATTTACATATTTTGAATATGATGTGGAGTGTTTCCTACTAGAGGAGCTAAGATGGAGGCAAAGTGTTTAGCTGTGCTGTAGGTGACCAAGTTGATGTTGCCAATGATGGGACTGACTAGGGTTCTTTCTTTGACCCATTTAAGAAGTCCATAAATGCATGGTGTATGTGGTAAAATGTAAATATTTTCTCCTTTTCTGGTTTTTCTTCTTGTTGGTCTTTAAGCTGCTTTTAGTGTGACATTTCTTTAGTTCCAAAAGGGGCACACTTGAAAACCGACTGCACGCATGAAAACGGATCATGCGAATGGTAAACACTGGGCGTTGGCATGTGATACAAGTGCATAAACTAGTACCCGCGAGCGAAAAGGCATTTCTGCACCGAGAGGGAACAACACAGTATTTGCAAGCTGAGAATCATCCTGGTGAGAGCCCATCAATTCACTGTGTACACATATGTGACCCAATGACCTCACACCAGCGACAAGCACGCTCTCAATCCTATCACTGCAGTTTTCAGTCACGGCTGCTAGTTTATGTGCTCGTATCATGTGCACACACCAGTTGTTTACCGTTTGCGATCCGTTTTCATGCACGCGGTCGGTTATCAAACGCGCCCCTTTTGGAACTAAAAAAACGACATATTTTTGGGGTCCCTCTTCAGAGCCTTTGAAGTGATGTTGTCACTCAGTGTCATTCAGCTGTGTTGAGAACCATTCTGCAACTTCAAGCATGGTTAGGCAATAAGCTAGTTTGATAGCATCTTCCAGGTATTCAAAATAATTTTATATCAATGGAAAATACCAGCTTCCCCCTGGTGTCTTATTTTATTAGTGGTCTGAAAGAGAAACTCCTATATAACCAAATACAACCAGTGTAAAAATCTCTCTGTCTTTGCATTTCAGGTGCTAAGTTATCCCTGTCCCAAGTGAGTAAATATTGCCAATGACACCAGGTGTGCCAATTTGGGCTATCTCAGCTGCCGTTGAGCAAGAGGCAAGCTGTACCCTTGATGGGTAGCCACTCTATCAGGCCCAGTAGACAAACAATACAAAAGCACCCGTGCAAACTGACACTCACTGCTACAATTCATTCTGAATCACAAATTAACCTTGCATGTTTTGGGATGGTGGAAAGAAGACAGAGTACCTGGAGAGAACCCACTTATACATAAGGGCGCTACAACTAAATAAAACAATCCAAACAATTCAGTAACCCAGATAAGGGGGGATGCACAAGGACTTTTAGCTTCATTCCTGCAGCAAACAACCACTCAATTTATTGTGCTTTACTAGCAGCTGACACATAGTGGAGTTAACAAAGAAGTTCTAGAAATTAACAATAGTACGTTTAGGTAACTAAAATAAATTTCTGTGGGAGAGGTTTAACCCAATTTCATATGGATTCTGTAACTTTACAGACATTATATGCACAAAGAAATGTTCTTACTTCAGGAAATTTAAATCTAGACTTTTCACAATTTCATTGATTTCACAAAACCAAAAAAAGGTGGGAGTACATTAATTTAACTAATTCTGGAAAAAAAAGTAGAAAAGTGCTTGTACAGATGTTGCATGTATACTTTAACATGCAGATTACATAGCAGAAAACATTTAAGATTGAGGATGATTACCCTTTTTGTAGATATGCTAATTTTTCTTTTGTGAAAACTCCTATTAGTGGAAATCTGTAAGCAAGGACCCTGGTCTGTGAGGAGAAAACAATAGGGAGATGGAAATGATAAAGAAAAAAAAACAACAATGGAACAGAAAACATTTTTTTTCCTGAACTGACTGCATTTCGGAGGGGTTTTGTGTTTTGGAACAAAGACACACACAAAAAATTTATAAAATTTGCAGTGAATTCAAGCATTTGAGACGAGTAAAGCAGCAGCTACCCCAAACATGGCATCCTGCTAAATGCAAGGCTGAGCTCATTAGGACTGGCCCAGCATCACACACACATTGACACACACATACACACACCAATCTGTCAGCTTTTTTCTCACATTAAACAAGCAGACACACAAAGAAAAGGGAAGGTAGAGACAATGCAAGGGAGGGGGAAAAAAGAAATCAGGAGAGTGGTGGGTAAGAGTTGACGAAACCAGAAGGATCACACAGGAGTGGTGAAGGAGCGATGGAAAGAATGACGGGCAGAGATCGAGTGAAAGACAGAGACACAGAGAGATGGAAACAATGAGGGGAGAGACAAAGCAGGTGGCCTGGGTAATTGCCTGGGGAATATAATGAATGAGCCACAGTGCGTCTGACGGAATAGGAAATCGTCTCTATCTTCTCATTCCCCTCGCTCCTTCCTTCACGCTCTCATTATCTCTCGCCCTCTCTCATTCCACCACCCCTCCCTTATCCATCTCCCGCGCACCCTTTTAAACATATCTACTAACCCTATCTTTCTTGCTTGCCGATTGCCAGCATTTTTTTCTCTCTACTGCTGAGCTTTTAACACCTTTTCTTTCCTCTCAACTTGACTCCCCACTAATTTCTATTCCCACCTCCGCAAGCTCCCTTCGTTCCCCCAGCAGCCTGGACAACTGCACCTTTTATGACTGTATTTATTGGCGGGATATAACTAAATTTCAAACACCTCCATTAACACAAACACAAAAAAAAGAAGTGATGTTCCGCATGCTGCAAAAATGCTGCTGGGCAACAAATTCCCTGCAGGGATCATTAACGTTCCTGTCATGCTCACTCAAAAGGTGGTTTATCAGGTCTTTCCTTGAACTTCTGCACAGTTTTTTTTTTTTTTTTGCCTTGCAAATATTTTGATATATTTTGATAGTTTTCTTCTCGGGGATGATGCTGTCAGTTTATTAAAAACTGGATTTATCCAGTACAAAAAAATGATAATGGAGCTGTCACTTCAAACAGTTCTAAAACTTGAGATGCAGAATAGTCACAAAATCTATCCAGGGAACATGTTTTGAAGAATTTTAAGAATAATCTGTTTACATTTTCAGATACATTTTCATTCCCAAGATCCATCAAAGGATCAATCTTTGCAGAGTCCAAGCTCATAGCTGTTTTGCATGTTTTTACTGAAAGCTATGGGCAGGGTATAGGTAAAGAGTGGTGACTCCTCAAGAGTTTAGCTTAGATTCATGTATGCTAGCTTTTAGAAATATAGGCATTTTCCTTTCTTCTTGATATAAAACATCTCAAAACAGTCCAAACTGGCAAAATATAAGAATTACCTATTTGAAAAAAATCATAAATAATTAAAAAAACTAATGTGCATGCATATTCATCCCCTGCATGGGCTCTAGTGCTATTAATTACTTCCAGAGGTCAGATATTTTTTTATATTAGGCCACCCAGTGTGCAATCTAGGTGCCACATTGCTAACCAAGAGGAACCAACAAGCAAGGGCCGTTCAAAACAGGTCCAGGACAAAGTTATTGAGAGAAACAAATCAGGGTTTGGTTTAAAAAAAAAATCCAAAATGCTGAGGATCCCACAGAGTACATTTTAATCTGTCATCACAAAGTGGTACAAGTGGTAAAAATACAACAAATCTGCATAGTGAAGGTCGTCCACAAAAACTGACTGACAAGTCGAGTAGGATGTTAATCAGAGATGTAACAAAGAGACCAAAGGTAACCTCAAGGGAGGTGGAAAGCTCCATAACAGACTGGTATATCTGTCTACAGGACCCCTTTAAGGTATTCACTCCACAGGCCTGGGTTGTTTGAAAAAGTGGCCACATAAGGTAGGAGGATTTTTTAACATAAAGAAGAAAGTCCTTTGGTGAGATGAAACCAAAAATGTATCACCTCTTATCACTCCAAGAAGACCATCCCTACAGTAAAGCATGGTGGTCATCATGCTCTGGGAATGTTTTTCATCAGCAGGGACTGGGAAACAGAACTGAAATGATGGATGATACCTAATACAAGGAAATTCTTGATGAAAACCTGTTTCACTATTCCAGATATCTGAGACTAGGACAGATGTTCAACCATGGAGCTCTGGGATCCCACTCACTGCAATGTTAAGTTTTTCCTCAATTTCCTGAGTATCAAAACTAATCACATGGGTTATTCATTAAAGTTAAAAGATTTTTGATTTGTGCACATTCTGATTCGCTGACAGCATTTTCACATTGACTATATGAGCAACCCACATATTTAACTATATGTTTTGGTTTGAATGCACCATTCACAGAGATGCCAATTGGACAGCCTAATAGCAACTAATATTGCTTTTTCTTATTTTCCAAGAGTCTGTGCCACCTAGATTTTTGACATTTTCATTACAAACTAGCATGCAAAGTGTATTTTCTTATAAAAACTTGGAACGGATATGGACAGGATCCCAGTAAAAGCAAGGTTGGTAATAAATGTAGATTTTGTAGCTCGGTTTCTGATTACTTATACCAATGCTTATTCCCGCTTCATAATCTCTCTCTCTCTAGTGACAAGCAGGCAGAAACAAATGTTCCTGCTCTATAAAGTATTTAAAACCTGATTTACTCTCAGAACATAAATCTGAGAAAGAACATTTGATCTTCTATAGTTTTCTTACGTCAAACCTGTCAAAAACTGTCGACAGGGGGGATAAATTTCATAGAGCTGCCACAGAGAGCTCCCTGCTGCATTGCTTACATGTTGTAAACAGGAAGTATAAGAAATCTTACACAGAATGGTGGCTTTAATGATACAATTGTACTTGAGCTTGAGTTTGGTTTTCTTTCCACTGGCCTCTTGTCGGCAGTCACTGAGTGGCATTGTAGAAAAGCGAATGGGTGGCTGAATGCCTGCAGCCACAGGTAGATACAGGACGGACTTTATACAGATAGGGAGGGAAGGAAGGATTGAAGGATGTGTGGGGAAGATACCAAGAAGAGGGGTGGTGGTGGTGGAGGGACAGATAGTGTCACGTCTACTATTCAGGGCCATTTGATGAGATGCCTCAACCAGCTGAAAGGAGGAAAGACAGGGAGAGTAAAAGAGTGAAAGACCCCTTTCATCAAGAAGACTTGTGCAGAAGAACCCTTGTCGCCTCCTCCTCATCGCTCCCTCCTTCTTCCTCATCCTCAACCCCCTTCACCCCCCGCATGGGTAGATAAAACACATTCAATCACAGGGAAACGAGCAGAGGGGGGAGAAATAAAAGAGAAGAGTTCAATCACGTTCTTCTCTGGATTTCAAAGGCAGGAATCAGGTTGGTTGGTGGGGGCTTTGAGGAGTGTTTGAGAACACGCTAGGGCGCTAAAAGGAAACTTTCATCCATTCAGCTTCATTTGATGCCACATGTATTATGAAATACCTGCACAAGAAACTCCAAGTCTCCCAATGCAACCAGTAGGAAGGTGCTGCTCGACCATCCAGTACATGCAAACCAACCATTTTATGTTCTCTTTTGTTTAAGGAAAAAGAACATACTTGAACAAAAACATCTATTATTATTATTGTTAGTAAGTTAAGATTAGCTAACTACTTACTTCCTCGCTTAACATGCTCATCCCACAATTTCACCACAGCAGAGTCAGGTATGTCTTGTCTGAATCCTTTAAGTTAATGAGAACAACAAATATATAACTTCAAGGAAATTGGGCATCATCAAGGATCACTGTGCAATTTTAAACAATATTTAATCATCCTATATGAGTTTGTAACTATTGTAGTTCTATTCAAATACAGAAGTTTCTATCAAACACTTGCCACCGTTGAATATGTTTTCACTGAAGGCCTTAAGCTCTATCAAAAATACTAAGATTTCGTATGAAAGATGGGCTATATTCCCAGAAATTAAAGCTTTGTTACAGCAAACCTCATCAAAATGTTCCAGTGGGTTAATGCTACAGTCCATCTTAGATGAGTTGCATGGTTGAAAGAGTAGTTTTCACCCAAAGATGGTAAACTGGGATACCAACATGTGATGTTACAACATGGCTAAGCAAATTAGTTTGTGAGCAGAGTTGGATGGTCACTTAAAGCACTTTTCAGACAACACATTAGCTTAATCAAGCTGTTAACAAAACTCTTAAATCATCATACATTTACATTTTTCTCATGAAGTAAACAAGAAAACAGAATATTGTGTTTAAACAACAGTCGATTACAGCAGCTGAAAACGTTCATACAAGTAAGAAGGGCTGTGTGCCCTACTATAACTCCAAGTATTTGTATTCCTGTCCCTACAACCGTTCTGGTTCTCCATCCACTATCAGCCAGACAAGCAGAACAATGAAGCTGACTTTCTGTCTTGCAACGGTGTTGGCGAGCCTGCAGAAATGTGAGGGTGTCGCATAACTGCAGTTTGGTTTTGTGATTATTTTATGAAAAATAACTGACATCTCTGTTTGAGGTTTTGCTGGACGTGGCTTCATGGAGCGCACACATGAGGGCTGCCTAATAATCACCTGGTTAGGCCAAACCATGGAGTCAGAGTAAAGAGGGATGAGAGCGATTGGGGATTTTTATTAGTTTGTTTTGATTGGATGTTTCTTCAGATTTTTTGTTCGGTATTTAATTAAGTTTAGCATGTAAATAATTTCTGTGGAGTTTGGTTGTAAGTAGTGGTTTATTTGTATATTTGGAAAGTGAGGCTCCTTCACTCTGTATAATGGCTGAACCTGTAATTTATATAAGAGCTGTGTAATGGTGTGACAGGGAGGACAGAGACGTGAGCCAGGTTGGACGTCTGATGCTGTTAAAACCAACTTTTGTGATGCCTGCTGAGCAGTTTTGTAAAAAATCAAAGATTTCCAAGTAAAAGAAAATGCAGAGCCCCAAAAAACGACTGTGGAGATTTTGTTATTTGTGTGTTCTTTTTTTCACCCATTGACTGACTGATTTCCAAACCCCAACAACATAATGATAGTTTTTTTTGTTATTTACTACATCATTCACATTGATGAAAACAACCAATTCTATTTTATTTACTTTCATATTTTGAAATGCAACAGGATTATTTTTTAAAAGCAAGTTCAGTTTAAATTAGCAACACATCGCTCATCAAATTTTTTGTGTCATTGCTCTTTATTGCTTAAGAGAAATGACTCGACTAAGGTAATATGCTCCTAACTGGCCAGCAAATTATAACCCGTAGCAGCTTAGATCTACTTAGAATAATAAATTATAACAAATGATAATACATTATGGCTTATGAGTTAAGTGCTGTAGGTAAAAAGGTTAGTTCATTTTTTTTAGTTTTACTGAAAAAATTGTGACTTTAGGCCTAAATCTTTTAGTTTTCGTCATTTTTAAGTTGTGTGAATCAATATTTTGTAATGTTGTCCAAATGAAGGAAATAGAAATCAATAAAATGCTACAGGCAGGGACATGATTTTCCACTGTGTCTTGAAGAGCATGTGTGTTTTTCTTTATACTTTAGTGGTTGCCAGAAACTTCCAATGAGGATTTAACATCTGAATTAATGAAGTGAAACATTCTGGTGGAATAGTGACAGAGTCTGTCATGAACAGATATAATCTCTCCCCAGCAGGCCTCTGAGACCAAATCCAGGCACAGAGTGCAGCTGCCAAACCAGCAGAGGTTGGCAGTCTGGGTAACAGCTGACTGTGGTTGTGTCTGCAGCCCGGCTGATGTGTTAGCGCTGTGGTGAGTGGTCAGACTGGAAGCTTTAGGAGCTTGTTATTCTCAAATTGAGTTGAACCAAGCAGTTGTGGGGAAAGGAACCCAGCGGTTACACTAAGGAGAATGAAGTAGACGCAGTCATTTGGGCAGCTGCGATTATGATTGTTGTTGCTGGTCTGTTCTGGTCTTTTTTTGTTGTTGCTATACTTCATTGTGGTTTCATGTCTTTTTTGCACCACATAAATACAGGTAAACACAAAGAAGGCAAATTTGAATAGATCTGAGTCTGCTTCAAATACAGATAATATTAGTCAAAAGGCTGACACATGTAAAAAAAAACATACAAATGCAAAAGCTTACACTCACAGTCAGGATTTGACAAAACAGAAAGACTTATGGTACCAGCATGCTATTAAACTGTAAACGCGTTTTGACACAATAAGGAATTCAGAGTCCAGACTAAACATGGAGAAGCAGCTTTTAGCTGTTATGCTGCAAACAAGTGGAACAAACTGCCAGTGGAGA
>JAOXYM010000025.1:4425736-4437691 GCA_028567055.1 Leptatherina wallacei
ACCTCTCTTGCTTTAAATCTGTTTAATGATTGTTTTTGTGTTTAAATGATTTTATTGTAATTCTAGCTCCTTTTTTTTAAATTTCTTATCTGTAATGCTTTTAATGCTTTATGTAAAGCACTTTGAATTGTCTTGAACCTGAAAATGTGCTATACAAATAAACTTGCCTTGCCTTGCCTTACTGCACACTGTTTTATTTTAAAATAATTCATTTCCAATGATGTGCTAATGATAGCACTCCTGATGTGAAAGCAGCTACATTTATTCATAGCATAATTAATCTAAGCTTACATCGCAAATAAGCAGATAGGATGTTTAAGTAAATACTTTCTGCATACATTAATGGGCTACATTGATCAATGAGCCATCAATCCAAATTAAAAACACTGATCAAACATTGATATAATAATAATTTTTTTTTTTTTATGCATTTACTTCAAACTAGAGTTGGGCAGATACCGATATTAGCATCGGAAATACTCGCCAATCCTGCCAAAAATAAGGGGATCAGCGAGTATTTCTGTCTAAACACCATCCGATACCATGGAAACAGAATCATCATTCTCTCTATTCCTGCCCGACCCCACCAACACCTCCACATAAAGACACAGGAAGTTACGCAAACATGCGTGACGATAGTTTTGAGTTGATAGGTGGAGAAGCAGCTGCACGTGAGTCACTGTTGTGCTACCTTTTAGCTTTAGCTTTATGTCAGCAATTTGGCTTTATTAATCACTAGAAAATCCTGCTATTAAAACAGAGACATGCCTAATATGCAGGCCAGAAGTTTCCAGAGACGGCACTAATGCTGGCAAATTTAATACCTGAGACCTTAAAAAGCTTTTGGGTTTCCATCACGTGAAAGAGCATGGGAGGTTTGTTGCATTTTCCATATGCCTTTAATGTTGTGTCTATTATTTCCTAATATTTTGTTATTACAATCCCTTTCACATGTTCTCATAATATATATTTATATATATATATATATTTCTTGTATCTCTGCATCTCGGTAAGACACATTCAAGAAAGAACATGTGGAATTGTTTAAATTTGCTTTGTTCAAACCAAAATTTCTATCATGACTATAATAAAGTTATTAGAACTAAGTAAGTCTCTACTCTGTGTCTCTACCCTGTGCCAGGCTTCTTATCCTATCTCTAAGGAAGCATCCAGACACCCTGCGGAGCAAACTCATTGCGGCGGCTTGTTCTTTCGGTCACTACCCACGGCTCGTGACCACAGGTGAGGGTAGGAAGGTATATTGACCGGTAAATCGAGAGCTTCGCCTTTTAGCTCAGCTCTTTCTTCACCACGACAGACCAAAGCAGAGCCCACATAACTGCAGTCACCACACTGACTCACCTGTTGATCTCCTGCTCCATCCTTCCCACACTCGATGACACGCCACCCTTTTCCAGCTGAGGATCGTGGTCTCAGAATTTATGATACCAGCAAACATTGAAATATCCATGGAATCGATCTAATATCATACCGTGATCAAATTTGTGATTCACACCCCTAGATTTATTCAACAAATGTGTCATCCACATCCAGGCTCTTGTTGACCCATAATGCAGAGGCTCACATCCACCAAAATGTAAGGAAATGTGGGTTAAACAATGCAGGCACACAAAGGCTGTGGTAAGCCACAGGTAGTCTGGTAGTAAGACTTCTTGCCCAGTAGCTCTTTTGGTTGCAGGTTATAAATATGTGGTAAAAAACATCACGAATATAACCGGAATAACTGTGTTAGGAGACAGGAACATATGAAGACTGGGGACTATATTTTGATTTTTTTTTTCTGTAAAAAAAAAACAAAAAAAAAAGATTCTGATGAGAATATGCAATCATCCCATTAATAATCTTCTCCAGGCTGGACTGCTATATATTGCCTAAATTTTAACCAAGTCATGACTCACAAAGAGTGCTGGAGAAAGAAGCACAATGTTACTCCTTTTAAGTGCTGTTTCAAAATATGTGACTCTTAGAAATAGACTGGACTTTTGAATTGGTAATAGGACACTCAGAGCCTGTCTTCCTCCTTGATAAAATATGATTTCTCGGAGCAGAGTGGGTACAAAGAGCTCTCATGCTGGGGTGCAAACTAATCATTACTAAGTGGAAAGTGCTATCAGCTCTTGTAGTAAATATGTGACACAGCCAGATTGGCACAATAGACAGCAACGGCAGCCTGTCATTCTCCTTGATGACTGGGGTAGAAAAGCATTTCTATGGAAACTGATTTAAGTTAAAGAGCTAACTCCAAAAGTAAAACATTTTCACTTCAAGTAGTTTTACAAAGGCTTTTTAAATGGCCCTTTTATTAAAGGCCTTATCCATACAAATAAGTATGTAGTAAGGGGCACTGCTGTCATTTCTTTTTGTTTGTGCTATTGCTTTTTCATTTTGGATCATATTTTAAATCCATTACATTATGTCACCATATACAGTATGTTATCTCTGATTGTGTTCTTCAGAGTCTTGCATCTTCCTTGCAAATAAAAGCTTGTCTGAAGCACCAGATAGTTCGAGACATCTGGGAATATTTCCTATTTTGTTTTATTAATATATTGAAGCTAAAACCAGATAACTCCTCATACTTTGTTAAGCTATGTCTTTTTATATTTTTTTGACAAGCTATTAATTATTATAGCCCACATTTGATGACAATTTGTAAATGCAAACTGAAATGTGGAAGCAATGCGAGCAAGTCGGGTAAAATGATCAATTAAGAGCAAAGCACACACTGATTATGGCTTGTATGAACAAAGACATTTGCAGTCCATATGTTCTCAAAAGATGACCCCATTGAAATTAAAAACTCTTGAGGGCAAAAGACCAATTCATTTACAACCACCCTGGCTAGTGCAATTCCATCCATAGCAATGGTTGCACATGATTTCACCAGAGTACCCATGGCACTACTAACGTCACTGCATAGGTGTTTGAAACTTATCCTTTAATTTACAGGCTTCAGATGGAACGCACATATCTGTCCTGCCACCCTCTGATAGTTGAAGTGGATTTAATCATGTGAAAGTAATCTGAAATTGAAGTGTAGCATTGCACTGCATTACCTAACTGTTACAAACACAACCCCCTGCCGAGCCTGTCATCCTACTGCTGCATGGCAAAGTTCACAAGTCACAATATGCCGAGATGAGAGCAAAAGTATACCCCCACAAAAGATAGAATCTTGTTTACAAAGAAAAACAGACCTCTTGTTATTTACTGCATTTAAAAACGACCTCATCAACCTTTCCATCCTGCTGTTACCACCTGGGACCTGGAAGATTTCATCTGCAGGGTGCTGGGACTCGTGTCTGGCTGCAGCCTCGGCGTGCAGTAAATTGTGTAAGGAGCTATGGTGAAAAATCAATAATTTCAACAAATTACAGCACACCACATGGAGGCTGGTGTGTGGGGAGAATACCACCGTCTCTGGCTTGCTAATGGTTTCCTGCCCTCGAATTACAAGACTCAGTTGGTGAAAGATAGCGTGGAGTGCAGGAAGAGGATACGCTGATCTTTTTTAATCAGGATGCTTGGGTGTGCTATTGCTGGCAAAATTGATGTATCACTTTTTAGAGTATTATAAAACACACATCAAAGATAATAAATAAAGTACAATCATATATTAATTCTTTCAGTCAAATGTACACACAGTAACAGTTATTTTACTGTAACTTAAAACCAATAAAATATCAATTAAGGTATTCAAATGTTGGTTGTGGGGTCTGTCAATATCAAAGATTTTAAGTTATCTTACATTGTTTTAGACATTTACTTTTATTTCTCAAAAAATCAACAAGCCAAAACAAATCCAGTGTATTTGACTTGTGAAAAAATTATATGATAATTAAATTCATTTTACTTTTGTGAGATTAAAAAACGGTTCTTTGGAATAAGGTAAACATGCAAATGGATAGTAGTGATGTTTTTATATATAAGAGAGGTGGTTTGAGAAGTTTTCATGGGCATGATGATTGTTTTGTCTTTTAAGAAAACTTTACACAAAGAGCTCTATTGCAATCGATACAAATCCGGGCTTAGCCAATACTCGGAAACGTGGCATCCAGTGTGCGCCAACGGCCTCTCCGACCACCACCGATACTCATTCATACTCCATGCAGATACTGGAGGTAAGGAGGGTGAAGTGTCTTGCCCAAGGACACACTGACAGTTGACTGTGGCAGGAGCTGGAGTCAAACCGTCAACCCTTCAGTTATTGTACGACCCGCTCTACCACCTGAACCACTGCCATCCCTTCAAGGAAGGCCTTGCAGCTGTCAGCAAGACAATGTCAAGCCACATGTTGCAACGATTACATCAGCATGGTTTGTAATAGAGGATCCTGGCTTTATAAGCAGGATCAGATCAGGCCAGATTACCAACTAACAACATTTAGAGCTTGATGGAACACAAAATGTGAAAAATAAGACTCAAGATAAGACACAACTTTGAGATTTGTTGCTGCCATCAAAGTCAAGATGAGCCAATGCCCCACTTTTACCATATAATCTATTTTCTGTTCTACTGCAAATAAAAATGCATTTTCAGATTTGCAAATCATTGCATTTTGTTCTTATTTTTGCATTCTAGACAGTGTCCCAACTGTTTTGCAATTGGCGTTTAATCATTTAACCAGATGAGATGACCTCACGGCACCAGTCATCTTCTGTTAGTAATGTGAACCCATTCTTTGATGTGCACATCCATTTTCTAGGCTTTGTTCTACCTGGCTGTAGCCTTGCTCATTACTCATTATGCAGAGGCTTATTAAACCGTACAGCTCTGTGGATGGATCAGAGAAAGCAGATCAGGATGTGTATGGGTGGAGCCAGCGAGGCGGAGTGGAGATAATCAAACACCAAGTCTTCACGCCTCGCTGTAGCTCTGCTTATTAGAATACTTTAATAGCACTTCTAATGAGCCACACTTTACTGCTGACTGATAATGCTAAGACCATGTGTACACACTACATAGGCAAAATTATATTTAACCCCCACAGATGAGTCTGATATATGTTTGATATAAGCTGAGACTCTGGATTGTCTGCTTGCTGTGTTGTATGTAGCCTCCAACAATTCTGTGGTACAAATTTGTGTTAAAAACATCGAAAAATGTCAAAGAAATCCAGACACCACACTGTCAGAAAGTTTAACTTGACATCACATCACACTGCAACCTTGAATTTTTTACAGATGATAAAAACAGCTCTGTCTGTTGATAAAGTTATTTATTTGAAAGACTGGCTGGTGGGTGTTCTTATAGAAGTCTGTCACTACAGGGGGGAACAAAAAACAACACAATCTTACAATGCAATGCAATTCAAAGCAATAGCTCTGCAATAACTTCTACCTTTGTGGAGCTAATATGTGTCAGAAAAAGCTCCCTAACTGAATCCACAGACTAAGGCTCTGTTTACACGGCAGGCAAAGGTGACTCAAAGCCGACTTTTTTGCCCTCCTTCCTCGATGATTTGCTAATAGGCCCACGGCATTTCCAGAGGGTTCAGCAGTGAATCCCAGCATCCCAGGTTCACCCCCTTGATGCTATCAACTTGACCCTCACTTTCCAAAACTGCTGTCGTGCATCAGAGACAAGCTCCATGAATCTCAGGTTCTTACGCTTATAGGCCGCCTCTACTGCGCTCTCCCAGGGCAGTGTGAGCTCAATAATGTATACGTGCCTGAGTGAGGCTGACCACAGCACAGGGTCTGGTTGCAGGTTGGTGGATGCAAATACAAATCAGATTTTTTAAAATCTGACCCAGGCCACTTTTCTTATGTGGTACTAAATTGGATACATATCCATTTTTTTTTTTAAAGCAACCTCAGTCTGAACCGTCATGTCACATTTCATCCAACATCCAACTAAAGTGAGACAGACGTCAGAAATCTGCATCAGGTTCTCCGTATCCACAGGGGTACCTGCCACTGCTGTACAAAAGCCCGATGTTAAGATTTGGGCTCTCTTTTTTCTCAATCTCCTTCTTTTCCTTCGCAGTCGGTCATAATTTTTTTCGGTTAAGACTGTGCAAGAACTTCCAAATTAATACACAAAAACATGCAGCATCCATATTTACTTCTGTAAACACGATGATGTCATGTCTTATTCTCTGCATGTGGGTCACTTCAGGGCTGTGTACAGTTCACACAGGAGTGTGAACAACCCTGCAAAAAATATGATTTCTGCAAAAATTTGCATTTAAGCATTAAGACCCGCAGTGTGAACTTAGTCTAAAAATAAGGTAATATTTAATTTTATGCATTCAAGCCATGAGCAGGATTGGCAAGTTGTTTAGCTTTCCTGTCAGTCTCATTTTTGTCACTGTAATATTTCACAAAATCTTGGAAGGCATTTCATCCCAGCTAGGACTAATGCTCACTTGGAGTAAAGGATGAATTGACTAGTATTCAATGGTCAAAACTAAAGAATCATGAGCTTTTTATCTTGTAATTTCTGTTATTTTTTCTTCCTGTGTTTGCTCCTTGTGTTGTCTGATTGATTTGATCTAGCGCCAACCATTCTAAAATGCATGTTTTTTTCGATTTTGTTCCTATCATATCGCACAAAAGGTTAATTTTGTCTTCTTAGGTGCACCATAAAGCATTTACAAGAATGAATACAACAGGTAACATGTTAGGCAATTGCTGTATATGAACACATTTAGCATTAATTTGGAGTTGGCCCCTCCAGGTTCTGCAGATGAAGATAGCAAGGTGACAGGTTGGCCAGGAAGCGAGGCAGGAGGTTGAGATGGAGATCAGGTTTTTATAAATCTCATTTCTGCTGCTGATTTATCAGCTCGCCCCGGTCCCTGTCAGCCACACACACATGTGACCAGCATGGCAAAAGGCTAACTCATTAGTCTGCCTCATCACATGGGGGGGGGTTGCAAGTGTGCTCACACACAGATACGCACACTTTCTTTCCTTTGTCTCATCGTCTGTCTGTCTTTCTTTCCCATTTCCCTTTCTTCAAGCAGTCTCATTCACCACTTCTTTACCTTTCCTCATCTTCATCCTTTCCTTCGTCTTCTTCATCTACTTCCTCTCCTCATTCTCCGAGTCTGAGCTGTGGCCTCTCCATCCAGGATTTAATTAAAGCAGTTTAAATGGCCAGGGGTGATCCTCATCATGTCATCCTCTTCCCTGTCTCTCTTCCTCCAGAGGTTAATATCAGACTAATCCAGTCTTACCCCCCTAAGCCCTTCCTCAATAATGCATAGCCTCTCTCTGGCCACCTAGAGTAGCTGCCTTCAACAAAAACACAGCTTAGAGAGCTCAACTTCACGCTGTCAATGCCAGACACACCCTTATCTGTGTATGTTGGGAAGACCTGCTCTGTGTGTCATTGCTAACGTGAAGCCATTCTCTGAGGGGGCTCAGTTGATATGACATGCTGCTTGTTTACAAGCTTTTGGGTCATTGAGAAAATATCATATAGGTGCTCCTTGGATACTTTTTAAGAAAAAAAAAAACTTTACGTAAAACTTCTTGCTAAGAGTAAAAAAAACTTGAACTTATTTTAGAAAAACAATTGTGTTATATATCAGATGGGTCATCCTGCAGCCATCCTCTAAATGTAAGGCTAGAAAACTGTCAAGGTCTGCATAAATAAGGAGGATAAAGTGATGTCTGGTGGATTATGTTCACTGCTATGACAGAGCACCTACATGCCCAAAATCAGCTTCTCTCACCATGATGATGCCAAATTCAAATTTTTAATATGACATGTGTCCTTACATTATTGTTTATACATTTAAAACTTAAGGTGCTAATTTCACAGATTTATCTCTGCTCTAATGGTTTAATTTTGAAAAAACAGTTTTTATAGGATTTGGAGCTCAGTGGGATACTTTATATGTAGGTTTCAGGTTTCAGTGCACATCTTTTTTTTGTTGCTATTTTTTGTTTTCATTCATTCTTTTGGCATTATGTCAGTTATATTTCCTCATCTGTATCACCTATTTCCGTGTCTTTCAGCACACTGCCCAGGAGTCTTGACCTTTAATGGGCATTTCACCTGCAAAGTAGGGCCTGCAAAGTAGGGCCAGCTGTCACAACTTACGAAGAGATTGGTAATCACCAATCTAAGAAGAAACATACAAACAATGTTGCGCCCTAAAAACATGTTTGTGAATCTAACAAATACTTTTCGTAAAAAAAACTTCTTATGTACCACAAATTCAAGAAATTCTGTAAGAAGATATTGATTAAGGCCCTTTGTCAACTGTGGCTTACTGAGGAAATGAAAATTTTCTCCAATCCAGTAACTACAGTGTATATGTGATATTATGTTGCATAGTTTCATTAAAAAAGGATATAAAAGAGAAAATCTGGAAAAATCATGACACAGAGATAAGTCTTTAAATAGAAAACAGCTACTTCAGACCAAAAGGAAACAACACCAGCCTTCAAGGCTGCATTTGTGACACAGTACAGTGAACAAGCATCACAAGTATGAAACATCAAACGTAACTGGAATATTTTTCAGTGCTGTATCACTTCAGTCACAATTCAAAAAGCTGCCTCTGTTCTCATTCAGACGTGCACCAACTATGAGAGATGAGACAGCACGGAGCTCCCTCATGCACCTACATAAATAAACCTGCTCAAAAATACCAAAACACAACCAATGCACAAAACTTTGAGGAAACTTTAAATGTTGGAGTTATAATCACTGAAAATATGGAGAAAAATAATGATTTTCACGATTTGAACACATCAAGACTATAAGATGTGACATTTTGCCAATTGCAACACCACTTTAGGCCTGTGCATATTTGGACACTGACATGTTTTACAATTCTACTTGTTCACCAAAATATATTCCAATTAAAGTTATACAATGGGCATGGACATAAAGTGCATAGTCTCAGTTTTAATTTTAGGGTATCTACATTCAAATTGGATGAAGGGTTTATGAACTTTAGCTTGTCAACTTGTGCCACCCTCTTTTAAAAAGGGGCAAACAGTAATTGAACAATTCACTTAAAAGCTATTTCATAGACAGGTGGGAAATTCCTTCGTTCTTTCATTATCAATTAAGCAGAGTTGATTTGAGGTGTCTTGTTTGCATTTGGAAGATTGAGGTGTGAACATACAACATGCAGTCAAAGGAACTATATGCAGGTGAAACTGCATATAGCTTTCCTGCAAAAACAGGAAAAAACTATTTGAGAATTTGCCAAAACCTTAATATTGGCAAAATCCACATATATTTTGAGAAAGAAAGTACTGGTGAACTCAGCAATGCAAATAGGCCTGGACATCCATGGAAGACAACAATGGTGGATGATCACAGTAACATTTCCATGGTCAAGAGAAACTCCTTTGTAACAGCCAAGCATGAGAACACTCTCCAGGCGGTAGGAATATCAATATCCAAGTCTATGATAAAAAGAAAACTGCATGAAAACAGAGGGTTCACTGGAAGATGCAAGCCACTCGTGAGCCTTAAGAAGAGTAAGGCTAGATTAAACTTTGCCAAAAAAAAACAAAAAAACATTTAGAAAGCCAGCATAATTCTGGAACAGCAGTCTTTGGACGGATGAAACCAAGATCAGCCTGTATCAGAATGACTGGAAGAAAAAAGTTTGGACAAAGGCTGGAACAGCTTATCATCCAAAGAACACCACATCTTCTGTAAAACACGGTGGAGGCAATGTGATGGCTTGGACTTACATGGTTGCTAGCGGCATTGGGTTTGTAGCGTTTATTGATAATGTGACACAGGATGGAAGCAGCTGAATGAATGCTGAGGTGTTTGCTCAAATCCAGCCAAATTGATAGGGCAGTGTTTCATAATATAGAAGGATAATGACCCAAAACACATATTTCAAGCAACCTAGATTACTTTATTAAAGCAAAAAAGTGGAATATTCTCGAATGGCTGAGTCAGTCGCCTGATCTCAACCCCAGCAAAAACTAAACTACAAACAGAAAGACAGCCACAGTAAGCTGCTGCAGTAAAGGCCTGGCAGAGCATTTAAAATGAAGAAACCCAGTGTCAGGACTTCAGGCAGTTGTTGCCTGCAAAAGGTTTTCAACTAAACATCAGAACTGAACATTTTATTTGCAGTTATATCAATTTGTCCAATTACTTTTGAGCCCCTTAAAAGAGGCGATTGTGTTGCAAAAATTACTTCAGTTCCACACATTTTTACACAATTTTTTCAGTACCCTCTGAATTAAAGCTGAAAGTCTGCATTTAAAGTGCATCTGAAGGCAAGGAAATGCTGCACTTTGCAGAAATGACTGGACTACAGCTACCATGAACAGATATGGATTAAATAATATATCATGGTATACGATATATTAATGGAACAAAATAACATCTGTGGCAATGAGTCTTGCGTTCTGGTAAGTAGTGAATGGTTTAATAGTGTAACCCTGGCAAGACAAAACCTATTTCCTTATTGGGGTAGGTACACCACCAAACAAGTTCTGACATTGTTCACATGTTTACAAACATTCAGAATACCAGCTGTTGTTCTCTTCTTGTTAATTTCACCAAAAACTCCTGGCTCCAATCAAATTTGGGTATAAGAGCTTGTGCATGCACCATCATACACTAAATCGTATCAGTGATATATATGGACTGGAGGATCTTTGAATCATTATGAAGAAAACAATCAAGTCCAACTGCCTTTCATCTAAGCCAATAACTGTTTCACCCCCAGCTTTTTTGTTTTGGGCAGTTTTTACAATTTAAGGCTGAAAGTAGCAGCATGACTGCTGGTCAGACTGAGGTGAGTTTATATCTGTGGAAAACTGATCATCAGATATCTTCTCACTACGAATGATATTGATTTTGATGTGTGTGATAATGTTCAGTAAACACTTCGGTAAACAATAACTCAAAAGCGCCCTTTAGCTGTATCCAGGCCCCAAAATGGATTGATGAGCTGCTGTGGCTAAGCATCAGACAGAGAAAAAAAAGCTTAAGAAGTTGGTAGAATATTTTCCTCAGTTATAATAGCTGTCATGTTTTAAGTACTGTTTTTATTCATGCATTTGTAAGAGTCAATATCAGGGTGATGATATCCTGATAACAGTCAAAAATCATATTGGTCAACTTTAAAGCCCTGATCAGTACCAGAAACTGTTCTGGAGTGTGTTTCTTAAATTTGTTATTTAGGAAAAGGGAAAAGTGTTAGGGGATTTTGAATAAGGTACCAATAACGTATAGTTAGAAACAGTAAACAAAATATTTCTAGAGCTTGGAAACTGAGCTTTCATCAATACTTATTTTGAAGAATATAAATAATAAGAACACTGCGTTAGCTAGTACAGCAACATACAGTAATTGCTCTTGTGTGGACATCCCCCGTAGAAACAATGCACTGTTTCTGTCGGGCTGTTTCTCATGCTGGAAAGTTTTTGCATCAATGACAGCTGCAAGATCAGAATGCACAACTTGCTTTTAATCAGGCTTTGAGGTGGTTTTCTCATAGCATGAAACTAAAAGTACCTATTTTAGGAATGGAACTCTAAAGCCATGTTAATTTATTTCAGGCTCCCGTGCAAAATTCCTCCAGTCTTGCTTAAATTACTTTAGAGTTGTGGAAAGTCGAAAAAGCTCCCATCAGTTGTGCTGCTGTAATTACTTTTATAAAACGCCACAGCTTGCCTACACTGCACAAGGGTGGGCATTCACAAAATTTGAATTTGAGTGAATGAAAATATCTCCAGGTGCTTTTTTTTCTGTTGCTTTTTATACACAAGTGTCTGTGGAACACGGGCAGATGTGGATGACAATCTGCTATTAAACCAAGCACATCTAATGACCTTTTCACCAATAGTTGTGCTTGTGTGTGCGTGTGCGTTGTGTGTGTGTGTGTGTGTGTGTGTGTGTGTGTGTGTGTGTATATGTGCGTGTGTGTGTGTGTGTGTGTGTGTGTGTGTGTGTGTGTGTGTGTGTGTGTGTGTGTGTGTGTGTGTGTGT
>JAOXYM010000025.1:4452126-4463055 GCA_028567055.1 Leptatherina wallacei
CTCAGCCCGGGACTCGAACCAGCGACCTTCTTGCTGTGAGGCTGCGGTGCTAACCACCACACCACCGTGCAGCCCCATTCATTTTATATTACGCTAATATTTAGTCCGAACAAGGTAAACAGTAAATCCACACCGTGCCATCACACATCATGCAGATGTGCAAAAATAAAAGAGGACCGACCAACAGTGAATCAAGACAGAGTGGTGACATCATGGAGAGTTTCCAGAGGTTGACCCCGACCGCAGGGTCCTGCATGGATCCAATCTTGCACCCGCTCAAACCGTTAGGATCATAAACAAACCCAACCTGGGACCCGTGTTTATCTTACAGTCAAATCTGGATCGACCCGACTCCTTGATTTGAGCCCCCTGAAGCTCAGGTTCAGCGGGAGCAAATCCCGCAGCATGCTTTCAGTCTGCAACACTGGTTCAGCTGGGACCTGTAGTGGTCACAGATGTGCTACAAGACAACATTTCATTAATATGCTCACTCGCTGCCAGGGGACCGGGGGTGTGAATTGCAATCTGTCAAAATGACGGACGGACGTCAGATTTTTTCCGTCATTGACCGCTTTAAAAAAACGGTCAATGACGGAAAATATTCGGTTAACGCGACCCCTGCCGCTCCCGTACATACGGACTCTACCTCTGAATTATCACCAGCTGCTTTTGTCTTCTGAAGAGGAGTAGTAAAAGCTGCTCCAAAACGCAGTGTGGAGAGGGACATGATTTTACAGAGAATTATGATTTAGGCGCTAAACACCATTCAATGGAAACACCTGCAAATCGCAATTGTACTTTGTCGAAATTTTTAAAATATAGCTTCTATTTTGTGAAAAACTATAATGAAAACGCAGCTAATGATGGGAGAGTCTGACCACTGCGCAAAGCCTTCTCCAGCACATCCCAAAAATTCTCAATAGGGTTCAGGTCTGGACTCTGTGGTGGCCAATCCATGTGTGACAATGATGTCTCATGCTCCCTGAACCACTCTTTTACAATTTCCTGGCATTATCATTATTATGATGGTGTCATCAGGGAAGAATAAATCCATTGATGGAATAATCTGCTCATTCAGTATATTCAGGCAGTCAGCTGACCTCATTCTTTGGACACATAATGTTGCTGAACCAGACCTGACCAACTGCAGCAACACCAGATCCTAGATTGCCCCCATAGGCTTGATCAGTAGGCACTCGGCATGATGGCTGCATCCTTTCATCTGCCTCTCTTCTTACCCTGATGCTCCCATCACTCTGGAACAGGCTCAATCTAGACTCATCAGACCACATGACCTTCTTCCATTGCTCCAGAGTCCAACCTTTATGCTCCCTTGCAAATTGAAGCCTTTTTCTCCAGTTAGCCTCACTCATTAGTGGTTTTCTCATGACTACGCAGCTGTTCAATCCTAACCTTTGAGTTCCCTTTGCATTGTGCACGTGGAAATGTCCTTACTCTCACTATTAAACATATCCCTGAGCTCTACTGTTGTTTTTTTCCATTTGATTTACGATAATCCTCATTCAGGATGTTTTTCCCATCACATTTCTTTCTGGAAAATTATGGTTTCTCACTATCCTTCCAGTTTTTAATAATGTATCGGACAGTTTTTAACCCAGTTTTAGTAGTTTCTGCATCTCCTTACATGTTTGCTCTGCTTGATGCCAATAATCTGACTCTTAAACAGACTAACATCTTTTCCACAACCACGGGATGTGTCTTTCCACATGGTTGTTTGAGAAATGAGAAGCTACTTATTGCATCAGTTGTGGTTAAATAACTTGTTGCAGCTGAAAGATAATCACCCATGCAGTAATTATCCAATAAGAGGCTCCGCCCCTATTTGCTAAGTTGAATACAGATGGTGATTCTTTTTTTTGGCCAGGCAGTATATTTTGATCACTTTAACCAAGAGATGACCCATCATGTTTTCAACCCCTTCTGGGTGGACCTCATGTTCCAGCAGCTTTTGGGGTCAAAGGAAACCCAAGAAGTCCGTGACACGTCCTCATATTATTCATGTATTCTTTCAAACAAAGCATTATTATAATGCAACATTAGGCTGTCTTTGCTGGACTCCGTCTACTGCCGGTCCACAGGTTGACCAGCCCGCTGGGACAAACCACCCGTTTCTCCAGATGGCTCCTTAGCTCTTGCTGCCCAATTCTCAATCTACATAATCATAGCCAGCTGGTTTGGTGGGTAAAAGTGAGGTCAGGATGCCCAGAAGTAGTCATGGTTGAAGAATGAACAAATAGCTGTGTCAGAGCAGTGAAGGCAGTTTAATGTAACCTATCAGGCCCCTAGCTGTCATGATTTGCATAGTGAGAAATAAAAGCAAACTCTTTGGGAATAAGTTACTGCAGATCTTTTTCTTTTTTTTTTATATGTATTACCATGTTCTGTTCCATTTTTTAAACTAAATATAAAATACTTTTCTGCAGCTTTGCAACCAACTTTAAAGAAATCATGTTCAATTGTGGCTTCACACATTACGTAGCATTTAGCGATATATAGCTTAAATTTAAATCAGATGAATGCCTCTCAGCCTTTCCTACCCTTTACAAGTTCTTAATACTCCTTTTTAGAGCAAAGTGGACCTCAAGCTGGTTCAGAGCTGCTGCTAGAGTCGGTTTTTAGTTATGGTTGGTTAGATTTTACAGCCAGGGAGCCACCGTAGAGCAGTGGTCCTCAAACGTTTTGAAGATTGTACCCACTGTGGAATAATCTTTCAGCTAAGTACCCTCTGTTATAGTTGCAGACTGAGGTAAAAACTCTGCCGCCAGTGCCTGAATTATTATTAAAATCTGTAACTAAAGAAACATTTTCAAATTTCAAACATTTGAAAAGAACATATTTCAAACAAAATGTCTTGTTGTTTTTCCCTTAAAACTTTTCCAGAACAGGACGCATTTGTAAATACTGTTTCTGTCAACATACCGAACAAAAGGAACTTGATTTCCACTCACATCTGTGGATTCATGCAGCTGGAATGAAAATGAGTATCCAAGTTTTTTCACTTGTTCAACATCCATTTCCATTTTATCTGTCCTGCTGCAAACTGTCATCAAACACAAATTTTAGTTTTTCTGCTGTGGTTTTGTCCATCACCGTCTCAGCCAGAACATCAGCTGCAGCAGGAAGTGCTCGTCAGAGTTTTTTGGCCTTAGCCATGAGCAAAGACAACACAGAAGAAGCCTCCAGGCGTCAGACTCCAGAAGCTATGTAGCATGATACGGTTTCACAGCAACATCTTCTGCTCCTATACTACAACTATCATGTTAGTTTATGTCACACCAGTTTATGCGCATGCTCCATGTTTTATTTCCTGTTTTTGGTGTATTTCTCGGGCAGTTTTACAACAACTTGCAGGCCTGGCATGCATACTACAGTGTTTTCAGTAGCTTTGTGTGGATGTACAGATTTCTTTGAATAATTCCATCTTTACAATTTTTTTTTGTTTTTTTAAAATGTGGTTGTAGCCTTTTTCTGTCTTGAATGAAGCAGAACAAACGCTACTCTGGTTAGATACTTTTCAGGATAGTGGTCACAGAAATTGACCAACTTGATCAGGCTGGTCTCCAAACTTTCACCTCCAACTCCCACTGAAGTGGCTTTTTGCTCTGAGGCCGTATTCACAAAGAATCATATCTCACTATGAGCAGGACTCCTAAATAGCACTTAAAGTTTTTAGCTAAGAGCTCCCTCTTAAAACCTATTCACAAAGCTGCTGAGAGTAACTTTTACTAAGGCACTGAGAGGACTCTTAAGCTAAGAGAAAGGGTGGAGTTGACCCCGTTTAGGCCCGATTAGGCACATTAGCTCCCTCTGTAGCCAATGTTTGGTTTGTCATGGCATTACACTTACGAGGCAGTACAACATGGCAAAGCTGCAAAGATGGGGGACTTTTGACATCTCTGGATATAAATACACAATGATGCAAAGATTCAAAAAACTGTTTTCTGGAGAAAACATTTCGATATTAAGTGCTGCAAATGGAGGATTATATCCTTTTTTTCCTTTTAGTTAAAAATAGATAAAAACTTTGTTTTGTTTTGTTTTAAAGCAGAAAAAACTGCATTCATTTATCAAAAACCTTAAAAGTAGGCAACTTTACACAGGGGTTAATAAACCTACCTTTATTAGGCAGGTTTGTTACATTTTTTTATGTTTTTTTCTCATTTAAGTTTGAGAATATGCAGTCCAAAGGGTGCTTCTTCAAAAATAATCAGACTATGTAGCAATGGTAGTTGTGCAAAACAAAACACATCAAGAAAAATTTGGTTAAAATCCCTTTGTGTATATATATATATATATATATGTGTGTGTGTGTGTGTGTGTGTGTGTGTGTGTGTGTTAAACTGAGACTTGGATTTATCCCATCTGGACTTTATAAGACGACATTCTGGGCTGAAGCTTCCTGTCCCACAGCAGTGATGTTTGAAGTGTTGGTTTTCTTTACAAAACAAAAGAAGTCATGGAGGTTTGCTACCGACCAGGCTGTGTTCCTGTAGTTACTGTAGTGGGAGTTAAGTGTGAAATGTTGAGCATTATGGGATGGGAGGCCAAAGCCGCGGTACCCTGCAGTAGTCACGATTGTAAAAGTGAAGTATGAGATATCCGACAGTGTTACGGTGGAGCTCCAGGCTCTGGGAGAAGGGCTTGGTTGGCTCTGCTGGGAGATCAGGCTCAGTCAATCAGAACCATTCCACATCATTGGCCAGGGCCATCTCTTATCTAGCAGAAGTGGAGAGGCTTTCCTTGCTAATGCCACCCAGCTTGCTGGATCCTCCATCCTTTGCTTCACCACACTCTCCTCTCTCAATCCCCCCCCCCTTCATTTTCGATCCTCACTTCTTCTCTCTCCAGCAAGTAAAACTCAACTCCACCTCTCCTTTCTCTCATCTACCGCACTTCATCTGCCTCCCATCTCTTTTCATTTTTCAGTCATGCGTTTTTTTCAGTTATTGGTTACGCATTGCTGAAGTGTGTGATAGGCCTCTATACACTACACTGGAGAAATGGGTCTGGTCACACCGTAGATTGCTCCTGAATTCTAATGAATCTGTGTATGTGTCTGGGTTTGTGTCATGTGATGCAGTACAGAGCAAAAATGACAGATGAAATTAGAATAGTTGGGACAATAAGTGCTTTTGACTGGCTTGATACTGCAGACAGGGACACAAGGAAGCAAATCATAGCTGATGATTTTTTATCCCCCCCTTCCTGAAAAATGAGAGGGAAAAAAAGGCACAAAAGAAAAGGAGGAAGCAGGCATTCATGTTACTTCTAATCTGTTAATCTTTAGCTCGGAGAAGGAGGTGGGGGTGTTAAGTGGACAGGGAAGCTGTGGGAATGAAATATATTGCAAATGGGAAAAGACACCAACAAGAGATGGGAGCTCGCAGATGGAGACTCTGCTTAATCAAGACAAATTGCAGATGGGTTTGGATTTTTATTCTCAAAGAAAATAGACTAAAGCTGCCACTTCTACAGCAGTCTAAATCAACAAGTATGTGTAGAATAAAAAGAAACAAACTATGATTGCACACAAAAAACAAGTGCATGACACACACTCACTTAGACTCACACATATGCAACTCAAAAGCTATTATTTCCTGCAAGGTTCTAATCTTCTTAAAGGTTATGAGGACAAGTTGTGTTTTGAATGTTGAATATGAGCGTGATGTAGTCTAGGTATCAAACGGCATATTAAAACAGTGTCCCCAGTCATTCAAAGCACGCCCGAGGATGTGCATCACTCCTCTGGCTGCCATATCACTCATGTCACACTCCGCTTTCCCATACACAAATCAACAACAAATTCCCATTTATTTATTCTTGCACCATCACAGCAGCAAATTGCTTTGTAAATGGCACTGTTCCCTCAGCCTCTCCAGTAAATACAATGTCATTGGCGATGTTAATAATCCTTTTGTTTGCTTGACCAGGAGCTCTTGAACACCACCCGTTTCCTTGATTCAATTACTGAGGTTTAGGGAGTGGAGAGAATGAAGGCTGGACCTTAAAGCCGCCTGTGTTAATGACATTCAAATTGATCACTGCCACATGTTGCTATGGTGTGGCCCATTTAAAAGCGAGGGTAATGAAAAGAGGAGCTCTCCATTACGGAGAGCGTAACTAAACATGACACCTCCTCGCTGAAATTACAAGGCCCGAGCTCGCTGTCGCTTGCATGTAATTCAGCTTTGGACGCAGCCGAGCCAGAAGCCAGCTTGGAAACCCGGGGACCCGCAGAAAAAACATGCAATCTGGAGCACCGTCATGCCTTGCAGACAAGCTGATAGCCAGAGGAGTGAGTAAGCAGGCATTTCCATTCATCAAGAGAAAGGCAGGGTTACAAAGCAAACCTGCAACTAAAATACCTAAAAAAAAATTTTTGTCTTGAGGCAGAGAGGTGAGCAGGGAGGCTCGCATTGCTGCCAATAAGCCTTTGCTCGAGGCTTTAAAAAAATGTGAAACGAGTTAACTTGAGATAATACAGAAGCAGGTACAGAACGGCATGCCGATGCACCAAACTAGTAAAATGAGTCTTCAGGGAAATTTTGAAGTCACCAGAAAGCTGGGCGACTTCAGTCATTTTCATTATGGCTAATGGGTCCTTGTTTCCCTACTGGGATGCACAGTCAAAGCAATACCTGCAGGTTTAATTTAGTTATCTGCTAGTGTTACAACGATTATTATCCTGACTTCATACAGTATTTTTTAAGTTTTATGTAACCACAAATAATTGAAATAATTGTATTTATTCTTTTTATTGTTTCTTAAGCGTTTTCTTGTTTTATCGTTTTATTGTTCCTGTTTTTATTTTTGCACTCTATTTTATTTCCATAATGTGTTCAGCACTTTGTTTCAATCAACGTTGTGTTAAAGTGCTTTATAAATAAAGTTGAGTTGAGTTTTTTTTTAAATGCATAAATTATTTACTTATTATATTTGCATTAACTTATTTGTTGTTTCCAATAACACTTTCTATTGATAATAATATGTGTAAATCCAGCCAATGCATGGATTATATGCATGTGTAAAGCTCTGTATGATAAAAATAGAGTAAAGACCAAATGACTTTCTGAAAAATTCAGCAGTCTAAAAGCTGAAATGGATACGTTCGTAGTAAAACAAAGAGGTTTTGGATACGTATCTATTTAATTGCTATTTTGCAAGAAATGAAAAACAAAAAAGAATAATTATAAAAGTTAGAAAAGTTGAATTATAATATTAGTGAAGACAGACTCTTACAAATATATTTGGCTATATGCACTACTACACCCAAAATGACGACCAGGTTGAGAAATTTGCCCAAATTGACAAAAATGTCCATAATGATTCACAAGGTTTACGGTTCTTTATGTTCCAGATATCAGCAGCACCACAGCACCCACAGGGAGGCCGTTGGAACAGGATCCAACCATTTATGTTGTGTTATAATCAATGTTTGTTTTGTATTGTTTATATCTGTTGAAATATATCTATCAAAATATCAGTTCAGCTAACATAAAGAAACAAAAACATTTTAAGTTTCTTAAGTGCTGACATTTACAGCATGAAAACTCAACATGTCAGAAGATCAGAGATCACCAACGTGTCAGTCAAAGGAACAATGATGTGTCTGTGATTGGCTGGAATTTAAAGGGTCAGTTCTGTTCATGTTTTCATTTGTGTGTGGAAAGAGGACAGAGTTGTGGTACAGAGTGCATGTTAGCGACTGATTGTGGAGATATTTTTTTTACCCACAGCAGTTTGTCAATAACACTTTATCATACGTCCCTATTCAGAATGATACAATATTTCTAACTTTTAATATCCTCCGATTATGATTGCTTACAAGCCCATTTTTCCATAGGCCCCCTGGCATAGTGCATGATACGCATGGTGACAGGATATATCTGTTATTTCAGCTCTTAGACCTAATTCAGCTGCCTCCCTACCATCAATCTTTTGCTTTAGATCATCGTGAACAACTATCATTAACATACTAAACTCCCTTCTGGCCTACTTTATTTAAAAAATGACTTGATTCCTCACCTACTGCTCAATTTGGGCCAGTTTGTGACAAACTGTACCCAAAAGTAAAATGTGCTTTCAAATTTCTGAGAGGCCTTTGCCCTGCAAACAAGAACACCTCCAGTTTCTTAATTTAGAACTTAAATGCAGGCGAATAAGTTAAGTGAACAACCACTTAAAGACCATCAAGGCTACTTATAAGAACATCAAGAGTGAAGCACTAAGTTAAAATGAAGGAGGTTGTATAAAGTATGAACAATAATCAGCTACATTTACATGGACATATATTTCTTTGATTAAAATGAATATGTTTAGAGATTTCAGCTGACATGTTTCTATGGAAGCTAGATAAACTGATTTAGTTTTATGTTGACACTTCTGAAAGAATATGATCATAATGCTTTTGACAGGCGCAATGCACACTAATTTAAAACAAAGATTTATTTTTCTTTAAATTTGATCCTTTTGATCATCAGGGTGCTCCACAATCATAAATTCTTCAGTTTCAACAAAAAAGACATTTCCATTACAGTTTTGCTGCCGCCATTGTTCAAGTTTTTCCAGAAACTCATCATGTTATCTAACCCTCATGTGGTTCAAGCATGCACAGAAATAACATCCACCACAGAAACCATCTGAATGAGTGTATCCATGCTTATATTTTCCAGCTGATCCGATTGTGAAAAGGTTTAAACCACCCCTCTCCATCGAATTGAAATTTGTTTCCGATCGAAAGCCGATCAGATAAGCTGAGGTGTTTCAAGACGCCTTTTTATTCTGATTGGATGCTCAATTGGGTTAAAAGTGCTCCATGTAAACGCAGCTAATGTGGGTATGGATGTTAATCTATAATATTGTGTTGAGGGGAAGAATTATTTTATTTTTAAATTATAAATTAATTTCCAGCTTCTGAGTTTAGAATAAGAAGTCAAAATGCAACAGTAACACTTGGAAACAGCAACACAAAGACACTAGATGGATGATGATCTGTCAACAAGCACTAAACTAATATCTTGGACATGTGAGGATAAATAAAAGCACTGCTACCTACTCTTCCCCCAAAGCTGTTGCTTTCTCTTTTTTTGTTAATATATGCAGCCATAATTCTCCCTCGTACCATCTAATAAAGCAGCACTCGGAGATGCTCACAAACTTGTCCCTGGGAAGCCGAACCCACAACCTCCCGCCTGCAGAGCAGTCCATCCTTCTCTCAGACAGCAGCACGTCTCCCCAGACGCTGAGTAAATCTTAGCTAAACGCTGTAATCACTCCAGCTGGACAAAACCTCCAAGTAATGCATTGGTCAATATTTGCCTCAGGGCTAAAGGGGACACTCTGCTATCAATGCGTCTGTTTACTAGATGGCAAGTCACAGAGACAGACTGTCTTTAAAGAGACATTGTGTCCCTCAAAGGAAAAGAGGAAGAGTGAGTGGACACATCAGGTCACTTTTCATCTTTAACTTTCTCTTGCCAGAGAGACGGATGAGGAGAATCCTCCATCCCCAGGTGGAAAACGTCTGAAAGTCTCTGTTTAATGAAATGGGATTAGTTCTAATACTCAACCAATAAGAAACCAAAATACCTGTCATGTGACATGTAGGCTAGATAGCCCATCTCATAAAGTGCTTTTACATCACAGCCCGCCCGATGAGAGCAATATCATCACATTTATGAGAAAATAATGATTTCTTCCCTGAATTTATGAGCGTCTTGTACAGGAAAGGCTCCATAAGAATTATATCAGCATGAAAAAATGAGGAGGGAGACGAAGGGAAAGAAATCCCTCCCTTTAATTTGTTTTTCCCCTCAAGGGAATAAATACAGCTCTGTAATATCAGGCATAAAAGTCAGTCTTGTCGACAAAGAATAGGCCAATTAGTTGAGCTACGAGGAGATGAAACAAAGGAATCAAAGCAGATCAATAAGGAAAACTCATTCCTGCTCTGCAAGCGCAATCAATAGGAGCTGTGAGAGATGGACATGATCAGAGATCACCGGGTCACAGCTAACCTGTCCATAATCAAAAGGTAAACTTTCATTAGTGCCACGGTGTTTGGTGGGGGCTTTAGAGATGGATTCTTGCTATGACAGCAAAATTGCATTTATGCTGTTGCAGACAAACAAAAAAATAAAGGACTTTTTTCCTTTTTAGGGAACTGCAGAGAAGAATATAGTTACTTAGAAAGTCTTGTTAAGAAGAGTTTAAAAAAAAACTAAAATTATTAACATGCATTAATCTACTTATTATTTTATTTTTCTCTTTTTTTGCAGATAAAAATACTCTATACTTTAAGCAATTTGAATAATCTGCTGAAAACGCCACTAACATCAACCAAGTTTCAAATGGATATGAAAAAAAAACTTCTTTTGGATAATTTATTTTTTTATAATTTAAGGATTTTAAATAAAAGTTATAAGAAACTTTAAGTCAAAGAAAAAACAAATTCAGAGATATGGTTGCAAAGTCATGCAAATTTTATATCAGTTGCTTAAAACGTATTAAAGACCAGGAACCATGTGTGACCAAGAGCAGGTTTATCAAAGATTTTCTATCCAGAAACCTTGAATGAATTAATTCTTTAGTCTGACATGATATTAATAAGACAACTATCAAATAAAATAAAAGCTATCATACTGACATGCTAAACAAATGATGTTAAACAGATCATGTAAATATACAAGAACTGTCATCTATCTCATGAAGAAAATTTGACCCTTTCGTGTTGGAATAAGAGAAAGCTAATACTTATCTCATCCTATCCCTACTTAATATATAATTAATAGTAACTCATTTATAGAAAATAATACATACCTATACATGATCTATATATATATCTATATCTATCTATCTATCTATCTATCTATCTATCTATCTATCTATCTATCTATCTATCTATCTATC
>JAOXYM010000025.1:4471977-4487357 GCA_028567055.1 Leptatherina wallacei
TAAAACCTAAATGTCACTAAATAGTTATATTGCCTGGAAATCAATTAAAATTTTAGTAGGCCAGATTTATACAAGTTCATGTTGACATCTTGCGAACTGTACTCATTCTAGGGCTTGGCAATGTAATACAAATTTCATATCACAATATTCTTTACCTCAATCATGATATATATAATATATATATCAATATAATTTTTTTTCAAATAACCAAAGAGACATTTCTAAACTACAGCCTTGAGTGCTAAATGCACTTTTATTAAGAATCAGCAGCACAAGTGCATTAAAACAGTTGACTGAAATTAAAGTTGAATATTAAATTAAATGTTCCTAAAACAAGAAGAATGAAAAATACTTTTCAATGACCATAACAAAAATAGAGTTGTGCAAAATGCAACGAGGCAAGATACTTTTAACTCAAAATAAGCTATCTCTATATAAACGATTTTCCCTTCATTCTACATCGTGTATGAAAAAGTCTTAATATATTGCGCTGCCCTACATCAGTCATCTGCATAAATTGTTTATTTTGGGAAACCATCTGTTGTAATCAAGCTGACATATCTGATAATCAATCTGATATCTATAATTAAGCTGACAACCTAACGATCAACTTTCATGACCAAATCTCCAAGCTGCTTGTTTATTTCCGTAGGGTAAAGCCTGTCCAATTTGGTTCCATTTAAACTGGTGTGAACACAGGCTGGAACACCAGAACTAAAACCTGAACGGTGACTAAAAGTACTAATAATGTCATTTATCTATTTTTAAGATAGAATCTTCCAAGTTAATATTCCTCTTTTAATTGACCCCAAGAACAAGATAATATTAAACATTTTAAATTGGTTGATGGAAATGATTATTAGTGTTTTTTTATTGATTGACATTGGGTGAAATTAGAGCTGCCACAAACAAAACAAATAAATTGTTAATATGTCAATTTCTATGCTTTTACTGATGACACCACTATATCTGGACATGTGGCTAAACATGCCCATTTCTAGCACTCAAAATTTACTTTTTAAATCTCAAGCTAATGCGACTTCTACTATATAAACTACTTGAAGAGGAAAAAAAAATCGATACAAATCAATATGGTGATTTTCTGTTTCACGGTTTTTAAATTGATATTGATTTTTTCTTTTTTTAACTTGTCTTGTCCAGCATTATAGCTAGCAGCATGATGCAAATTCGTTTTGCCAAAATAAGCTTTTTTCCTAATTCAAATGCTTAATTTTCAGCTGGTTAAAAATATATTGCTGTTGCATACATCTTAAAACAGATTCACATGTGATGTGCATTGTGATGTGCATTTTTTGGGGGAAATTTGGCTCCTGATATAGTCTGTAGACATTGTCATCATTCAACTTTTTCACATGGTCTGGTGTTAAAAAAGCCATTTAAATCGAATTGGTACCCCAAAAAACCGGGAGAAAGTATATCGCCCCAGCCCTATAAACTATTATTTTGTTAATAGTTAAATTGCTTTCTAAGGTCAATACCTGAAGAAAGAATCATTGCTACCTTTTATTTACCATGAAGGCTAACACAAAATCAAACATCTGAACATCAGCGTTGTTCAGAGAAACTGCAAAAAAACCTTGCATTACACACAAATTGCTGCATATAATGTCTAAGAATTGTACTTACATCTACCTTTACCACAACCAACCTTTATTTTCAAATTTTTTTGACAAGTGTTTTATTATTCTGATACCATACCCATCACAAACAGTCAATCAAATGCTCTTTTGGTGATGCTTTTAACCAAACCATTTGTCACCATTCACCTGCAGTTCAACAATGCTGCGCGCAGCAGGAATGCAAATAAAAAACAAGATGCTTTGCAGTTATAATGGAATAGTGTGAGAATAAGGTGTTTAAAAGCCTCAAGGTAACTGCGGTAAGTGTGTTCGCAGGTACATCAGGGGTTGAGTGGAGGCCGCAGGGAGGCTGAGATTACAGAGTAAAGCCCTCCTCTTCATCCCTCAAGTAATAACAGCGAAATGAGACTGACATTTCACTCTGGAAGACACATACACACAGTCAGCAAGTCACACATGTACACACAAATACACACTCTGTGGGCTGGGAGACCACAGGACAAACACAAAGAGAGAGTAAGAAATGTCATACACACACGCACACACACACGCACACACAAGACAACACTGACAAGCCATACAGACAAGAAAGTGCACGGTGACATCAGGTACAAGACAGATTGTACAGAGGAAGGAAACTTAAAAACGTAAATAAAAACTCTGTCCTCTAAACTTTAAAAATACTGAAAAAAATAAACATTTTTATCTTTTTATATTGTTGGGGATATAAATGTTTAAATGTGTGATAAAGATAAAGGTATGGCTTATCTGTTTCAAGTAATATCTTTTGTCAGGCAACATCTGAACCCAGAAATGCACTTGTATTTTCATACAGGGAAATGTTGGGTGAATTTAACTTGTAGTAAAAAGGTTCAATGGGTTTCACTAAAGAATAAAAAGTATTCACTGAATTGGTTCTCCCTTTTTTGTTCATATTATTGAATTGCAACCTATAATTTACATTTGTTTTGGGATTTTGTATAATGGAACTTACACAAAGTGGCCCAAATTGGCAAAGCTAAATTATTTTGCTCTAATTATAAAACAACAAAAAAATAGTATGAATGCATTAATGTAGTGCATAAATTCAGCTTTCACTTCTATTTTGCTCAAGCCTCAAACTATGTCATTTCTGCCCTTTTTCTTTTTACCCCTTCAGTAACATTAAGGGAACATTTGATTCATGAACGTGGGTATTGCGTTGACAAAGGCAGTACAGAACTGTGACTCAACAAAAATGTCAATAATTAACTTAATCGGAACATATTTACAGCATGTTTTAAAATGTTCTATACATAATGTGCAAAATCTCTATCCATTTATGTAACTCTAAAGCTGTGACAACGAGATCTAATTCACAACAAAATGCAGACCAGATTATACTTTTTTATTCAAATATTGTACAATAATCCTTTTTACCGCCCCAAGAAAGCCCTGAATTCTTGCTGAATCTGTTGGTATATTTAACTAACAGCTCCTCTCCATTTTCAATGTGTTTTCTGTGTTTTTCCACCAATCAAACAGTCTGTGGCCACTGAAACAAGAGTCTGTTTGCTACTCTGGGCTTTATTGTGAGTACCATGAAATCTCTGATGAAATCATGTTTATTAACTCTGGAGTAAATGTGAAATTGCATTAGAAAAAAGAACTGTGAAGCAGTTAGTTGTGATCAATGAGGGCTTTTTAAGTACTAAATCAAAGAGTTTTGAGGCAGTGTGTTCATAATCATCAATCCTCTTACCCTCATTTTTAACGTTGCAAGGTAGAAAGCATAATTGGTCCCTCATGTGTTAAAAATAATGTACCTGCAGTTCGAGTAACTACATGAGCATTTATTACACAGCGTTAATGTCACCCTGAACCTAATTCTGAGGGTATTGGCTTAGGATTTTCTTTATATCTCAGCACTTTCACACAACCAATTTCTTTCCTTTGTCCAGGACCTCCATGTTTGCAGAGAGCAGCCTTGCTCAAGGGCAACAAAAATAGCATTTTAGCACCCTGCTGGGTCAGGAATTGAATCAGCAAACGTGCATCATAAACAAACCAAATACCACCAGTCCCCTTGAATCCTTTCCAAATTTGAAGCTCGGTTATGCCAACTTTTCTGCATCTTTTAATGAATGTGTGTCCATTTCTAGCTTAGCTTCTTGTATTTTTATTCATCCATTCAAATTCAATATTTTACAATTCACAAGAAAATATGTAAATATTTGTAGGGAAGCCCAGCCATGGATAGACAGACAAAGGCAGAATGGGAAAACAAAGGAGAAGATAGAGTTATTAAGCGCATATTAATGTTTCCTCCTCTCCTCCATGGCTTTCTCTCCCAAGATCTGTCCGTCGCTACTTTAAGCATGAATACTTAATCACACACCAAACACTGTCTAATTCCTCTCCCCAGAATGCAAGGAAGAAGTCTGAGCCAGAGATGGAGGGGAAAGGGAGGAAAGGGGGAAAAAAAAGAAAAAGATTGAAATGTCACAGATGCAATGCTGGGATACTAATAAAGCTATGCAAATAGCAATTAGCTGTGCCAATAACCTCTGAGTCAATACCAAGCCACCCAGATGGGAATTTCCCAGTACCAGGCTTATGAGTTCATAGGTCAAACTATGATTAGAGGTCCCAACCCAAGCCAATAAGTCATGCAGTTGCGGTGAAAGAAAGAAGCCACAAATGATGCAAGAACAAAGGGAATCACTGATGTTTTTGTTTATGTAAAAACCCACAAGAATCTCTCTTGCATACAGATATTGGCACTATAACTTGAGTACTCTTGCAAATTCACAATCTAAGCACGGAAAAAATAATGAATTATCTTAACTAAGTGCAATTTGATTTGAATTTGAAACTTTTTACAATCAAGAAGGTTCTGAGCTCAATTTCTTTATTTTTTCTTTTTATTCTTTCAAAGAAGCCTGAGATAGAAAAACATCTAAGGCTGAAGAAAAGCTTTGTACTAATACTTTTACTGCTACTCAGGAGATAAAATTAGCATAGGCAATTAGCAGGAAAAACAACTCTGGCAGTTTCCCTGAGTTTATTAACATGGGAGGCATGTGTGTAAGCGTTCAGTGTGTGTATTCTTTGCTGAAAACATGGTTCGACAAGGAGGGACTGACAGGTGCAACAATCACACTCCTCCCGTGAAGCATACCTTCACAGCGAGAGATAATCTAAGTGGAAAAAATGTCACTGTGTAAGTTTGTGAGTGTGACAAAAGGTGCAAATTTCTCCCAGTCTAAGGAAGTGTATCGTGATTTCACACATTTTCCATCTCCACACTTGAGATGCATTTGGAACAGGCTCGCAAGAATGTGTAAGTGACTTTTCGCCTAGGGCTTGTGCTGCTCTTCTTGGCTGATGTCAAGAACTTTTCTTAATGGGAAACACTGTTTAATGAGACAAAATGTGTTTTGTTGTATAATTGCTGAAATATTTGGGTATTTGGACATTATCTGAAGTTGCAAAAGGCTTTCAAAAAAGCTAAATCAATAGTTATAGAAAGAGGTTGCAGGTAGAGTAATTATCTCATTGGCTGCCAGTACTGAAAGTGTTTGATTACGACGCTCTCTTTCACCAAACCCCAGCAACACATACTTTGCTTCGCCAGAGTGTCCAGCTGCCCCGCCCTCCATTGAAAACTGCAAAAGACGTCTTTTAACTTCGTTGGCAGTGAAAGATCAAATTTGAAAACACATCAAAAGATGTCTTTGACAGCCAATGAGTTAGGAGTGGGCTAAATTAGTGGTTCAGAACAAGTGTAATACAAGATCTTTTGTAGTCTCCTGAAGCAGCTCAAAGATGTGGTAATTCAACAGATTTGCATGAAGCCGAGATTAGGACAAACTGACTTGTGGTGGTAAATTTGCATATTAGGGAGAAACTATTAAGACTGCAGCAAACACTTGAGGTCTTTAAAAATCACATTTGGGTTGTCCATTTTGGGCTTAAACAGTGTATTGTAATCTTAACAAAAACCAAAATGAATTATCTTTATCAAATGATTTTAGTGGGCTGCACGGTGGCGTGGTGGTTAGCGCCTCAGCCTCACAGCAAGAAGGTTGCTGGTTTGAAAAAGTGGCCTTTCGTGCAGAGTTTGCATGTTCTCCAGGTACTCCGGCTTCCTCCCACAGTCCAAAGACATGCATGATTGGTGTCTCTAAATTCTCCCTATAGGAGTGAGTCTGAGTGCAAATGGTTGTTTTTCTCTCTGTGGTGGCTCTGCAATAGACTGGCGATCTGTCCAGGGTGTACCCTGCCTCTTGTGACTGTGAATTGGACTAAGCGGTATAGAAAATGAATGAATGATTTTAGAATGATGTTACATACTAAAACCTCATAGTGAATTAAGTCTGTGGTCCATAAAATCAAATTGGACTGGTCTGAAACTGTGATTGCCAAATAGTACACATCATAAAAAAAATACAAAATTCAAAGCAAATTTACAACTCAGCGTCAGGGAAGAATATGAGATAGTAATGAAAATTTCATCCACTCCATTGACGAACACACTGTCTCATTGTTTAGTTAAGTAGTCGTGGATTGACTGCTGCATCACATTTAACAGACAGTCAAGTCTAATTTTGGAGGTTGGAGGAGTTGAAGAATGAGCGCTGACTACAGACCAAGTAGGACCAAGTAGTTGAACTACAAAGTGGGAAGCATGCAGCAAATTCTAACTGGGACTTTATTTCAAAACAAACATCAAGTGCTGTTAAGGCAGCGTGTACAGGGGAAAAAAAAACTATAGTGAAAAATTAAACTGTCATTAAAAATCATAATGGACAAGATTGATGCTTTTTAAGGCACCCAAAGCTCTGTACAGTGAAACCATTTTTCATTCACTGCTTATTCATACTTGGTGATGGTCAGCTTCATGCGAGGCCACAGCTGTCCTGGGACACACTGATGGCAACGTGGTAGCTAATCCATGCCAACCACCACCAAAAATTCATTCATACCAGCGATACGAACACTGGCGGCAATGAGAACTAGGTGTGCTTATCAGCAACTAAAAACCAGGTGTGTTTGTGATCTGTTACAAGGGTCAGCAGCCTTCTCTCTGGACCATATCAAACAGCAGTAGGAGATAGAACTAGGCTTGAGTCTCTCTCCAGCAAAATGGAAATGTTATCCAGGGACCCTCAGCCATTTGTTCTGGACCTGCCCATTGCTGAGGGATTTTGGGAGGGGGTTCATTGCAGCAATCTGGGATATAAGATTTCCACCAAACCCTATCACAGTTTTATTTGGGGTGGTGCCACAGGACTGCAAAATCTCAGCCACGCATGCCACCGTTGTGGCCTTCACCACACTTCTTGCACGACTCATTTTGCTTACGTGGAAAAAGACTGCAGCGCCCTCTCATAGGTGCCGGATGATGGACTTGATAGCACATCTAAGGGTGAAACAACTTAGATTTACAACCAAGGCTCAGAGCAAAAGTTTAAAAGGCTCTGGCAGCCATTTTTTATTGTACTTTGAGAAGCTTCCTGCAAAGCAGCTGTTTAAACTGACCCTCAGTGTTATATGTGTAGCAGTTATCTTGTTTTTTCTTCACCCTCCTTGTGTGTTTATGGAGTTTGGCAACTGTGTGAAATACTGTGGATCTGTCAAATGTTTGTTTATTGTTTTTGTTCAATGTACATATGATAAAAAATCCAATAAAAAACAATGACTGTAAAAACCAGGTGTGACAGAGCAGCAGGAAGTGAATACAACAGAATACCCAAGGGTATAAACTCTATAGAACAAAACAGCAAACAAGAGGAACTCAAAGTTAGCTTACATGAAAGTTAATGAACAGACTGAGAAAAGTAAAACACATGAAACAAAATAGCAAGGAGACAAGAACAGAAACAGAGAGTCCTCAGCCGACCACTAGTGTTTACATTACTTTACTTGGTAACGTCATTTTTATGCATGAAGACACTGTCTACTAAAACTAAGCTATTTCGTTAATGTTAGGTGTTTAAACAAGATGGCTAAGGTTAGGAAAACAGCCTGGCTGGCATTAAAAACCAGCACTGTATTAATATAGAAAAAGAATAACAAGAACAATAAAAATGACTTGAGAATTTTCTGGTGTTTAAAACAATTACAACTCACTCGTTCCAGAAATTCACTTAATATATTAATAACATCAGTTGTTATCTACATCAGTCCATGCTGTGAAATGTAGGAGTTTGACAATGAAGTTTAAAAGAATATTAAATCATTATCTCTTAATTTCATAAGACACCTATATTTTGCATTAAGTGAAACTCTTGCACAACTATAGCATGTTTAAAAACACATGACAATGTAGAAGTGAACACAAGAGGGTATAACATTGTGGATTTTTGCGCTCCGTCAGACCAATATTGACCAAAGACTTGACACTTCTTTGCTGTCAGCTGCAGTTGGTTTCAAGTCCCCATGAGGAGAAATGAGAGTTTCTGTTCAGAAACGACTTCTGAACTTTTCCTGCTGACACTCCTACATTTTAGACATGTGGCTGAACGTGTCTATTCCAGGGCTACAAGTGGACTTTTCTCATCAACAGCCAATGTGATTATGTGTTACTGGCCAATCAGCATTTCCACTAACAAATTTTCTATGTGACTTTTGTGCTTAACGCATTTGATAATTTTTAAAATTTTAACTTGGTAGACATTTCACATTTCTTCGATATTGTGTGCTTAGTGTGTGTGAGAAAGAGAAAGTATGATTGCGTGTGTGTTTCCTAAATTGTTCTGTAATAAACTTGAATGTGGGATAGCGCTTGTTTTTAACTTTCAAAAATTGCTTTTGTCATGGAAAGCACATTGTGCTACTACGAAAAGTGCTTCATAAATAAAATTTGATTGGATGATTTAAATGAAACAAAGTGTGAAGAAAAATCAGTCTGAAGCTGAAGTGATTAGAGCTCATAAAACACATTCAGCCTATGATTAAGGGTCAGAAACGGGCATTGCATTGCAAGCGGAAAAGATCAGCAACCACAAGGCCAGACATCTCACATAAAGCATGTTGCAATTCATTATGCAAATACGTCAAACGTTTTGCGCAAATATACAGTGTTGAAGTGAAATGGATATTAAATACAGTGAAGCAGTTTTCGCTGCAAAAATAAACTGATCTTCAGTCGTTAAGTGTGTGAATCTACAAAATCACATCCTGCGGAGACAAAGAGAAGGATTACTCGTGATTTGTCTTGAGCCTTTTAATCTTTTAAAATAAAGAGCTACAATGAACTGCGTTCGACACACACGCGCTTAAACACACGAACCCTGTGCGGGGGCCACTTTTGATGCACCGCTAGTCCGGGTGCATAGAAATCAGGAGCAGCATGTAGCCTGGGGCTAGCAAGACAGCATAAGATCCACTGCCGAGCAGAGACAGAAAAATCCAGCGGTAAGTGAATGTGTCGATGGGTGATTTTTTGAGGAAAGCATCTAAGTGTTTACAGAAAGAGGAGCGGATATAAAAGAATAACGTGGGAGTTTGTCCCTCAGTGGATTTCTGGAATATTTTATCTGCTTCAGAGAAAGGATGAGCTTTCAACCCTTTGCTGCTGCTGATGGAACGCTTGGTTTTTCTAAACTCTAGATAAGAAAGAATCTTCAGCTTTGAGATTCTTCATGCACACTTCTTGCTATTTTATGTCTTGTGTACCAGTATGTGCACGTTTCTCAAAGTGTAAAATACATGCAGTTATCATGCCCTTCATGCTTGCATGCACACACTTTCAGTTTTTCCCTATGCGTGTGTTCAAGCCTCCTCTTGACTCTCTAAGGAGGTCTGACTGTGACACAGTTGCCACTAATTACAGATCAGGCAGATTAAAACCTCAAGAGCAACGGGCCTATCAAAATCTCCCCTGGAACTCTTCATCCACACCTTTCCTTCGCTATCTTCCTTTTATTTCACTGTTCATCGCCTTGTCTGTGCCTCTTGTCCATCTTTATTTTCGTTTTACATCGCCTGAGCTGAGAGGAAAGACTACATTACATGTCTTAAACATCTAACAGTAACGGTAAACATGAATAAAAAATGAAAGCTTGCCACATGTGATATCATTAACTGTTTTTTGTTCGATTTCCATTCCTTTACCTATGAGGTTACAGTATGCAAAGGCACGTAATATCTGATGTAATCATTTTCTGGACATATGGAGCAAAAAAATTTATTAAATAAAGGTTTAAATGTCATTATTAGGAGGCAGAATTTTTCTGGTATCAGAAATGGTATGGTAACACAAGGAAGATACCATAAATGTTAAGTCTACAAAAGAGGAAATGATGTTAAAAGGATTAATACTGACACTAATAAATCAACAATAATCCAAAATCTTAATTAAAAAGATTGCGCACAAAAACAATCACCAGCAGAGAGCTTGGAGATGGTGGAGGCTGCTTGGTGATGTCAACTCAATGGATACGAGTGGAGCAAATGAGGAAGAACCAGTCAATGCTCCAGACAGGCAGCTGAATAGACGGGAAAAAAAGGGGGGGGAGACAGCATGGGAGGGTGAGGAGGAGGAGAGGACTGGGGAGAGTGTTATTGTGAGCAGCGACATGTGATGGCAGAATCTGGGTGCTGGATGTCACTTTGGAACAATCAGGACTGAAGTCCCAGGTGGTGTGCAGCGGGGAAAAGGAATTTGCCTTCTAGGGCTGCAGCATGCAGCATTTCCAACCTAATCATACTTGGAAATAAACGCTGGGCCAAGACAGAATTTTTCAAGATGTGTCATCCCACCTAAAACAGATCCAGATTATGAGTTTTACAATAATTTGATATATTTTTGAGTGATATAAAGGGTCTCATGACTCGGCTGAAAGTGATGCGCATATATGCTACAATAACAATGAGTCTCAGTGAAATTGGGGTTCTATATAGACCACACTGAGAATGACAGGTTGTTTTATTCATATTTATTTTCCCACGACTGCTCGAAGAAGAAACTACCTCATAATAAAAGATATTCTGGTCCATTTGGGATGCTGGTATCATCAAATATAATTTGTATTCTGACTCATTGAGACAAATCAAAACAGAAATGACTAAGCTTCCTTCAACCAGTTCCTCTAGATATCCAGTCTATGGTGCTGTGAGCAGCTGCAGCCAGACTTTTTGTAGTTGCCAGCTCAAAACGATGTTCATGGCCATTTTTTTTAGATTACCCACATAATACGAATAACTTTTCAATGTCATTCCCATCGGGAAAAAAGTATTTTTCATTGAAATATCGATGACATCACAATGACATCTGGACTAGTCAACTAATTGGTTACAAAGATGCGTTTAAAGTGTAAAGTTCTCCGAACGGAGCTGATGCTATGCATCTATCAAATGCTAAGTGGCTAATATTGGCTTGAACCACACGGAGAAGAGGCATGATCAGAGGTATGATCAGAGGTAAACTGGATAAGGTAGAAAGGTGAACATTTAAAAAACATCCCACTCACTAGATGTGTTGCTTGTTTTATCTCTTGCTTTGTCACTATCTCACTTCATTTAACTCACTTCCACTAATAATTTTCACCTGAGTTTCTTTGCTGTATCAGCCATGGTGTGCATTCAAAATGGTCCGTGTGTTGATATCCAGTTGCTGGCATGTGACGCAGTACCATTAAGCGAAACGCATTTGTCACGTGATGCCCTGGGCTGGAAGACAAAATTGAAAAAGAGAAAGTGTAATTTTTCCAGCCTCAGGACGCTGCAGGGCAATGATGGCTGCAAGAATGTGCATAATGAATGGCAGTGTGGCATCACGAGTGAGAAACACAGTGAGTTCAAATCAGAAACTTATCTAGCATTGCTTTAAAATTAATGCTGTCTCATTAAACTCACAAGAGATGGGAACCATGATCTCAAAGACAAAACTAAGCAAAAAATACCACAATGTCAGTACAATGAGGCTTAAAATCTTTGTTGTATGTACTCTTCCTTTTTCTCAAAAGCCACTAGTGTGCCAAGAAAATAATATGAAATACAACAAACATAAATAAATCCACAGTGTCAGTTAAACCCTGATTTTTGGACAGAAGTACTGGGCTTTTATTACAGTGTGGAGTTGTGAGCAATTTGATTTCTTTATTTTTGGTAGAGAGCTTTTTGTTAAACCTCCGAGGTCTGCAGGGAAGGTCTGTCATTGGAAAACAATTTAAGAGAGGTGGACACTCCACCGACAAACTGTAATGACAGTTCATTAATCTATTGGCCACTCAGGCCTTGATATACTCACTCCACATAGGAGATAAAATGTGCTGCCTGCAGCTCATTGTTCAGTTGTTACACAACTTCCTCCCAAGAGGGAATACATTAGCATAATTGTATTTTGTTTCTTACCAACATTTGCTCCTGTTACTGCCGAGTTACTATTCACTTTACATACAATGCTCCAGTATACTTACACATTTTTATCTCTCAGATAAATGGCAGATTGTGATGGCTCCCAGTGGTCCACATCTAATAACCTCATTTAGATGAGTGATATGACACAGATTTATGGGAAACGCTATATACATTTTAAACAGTACTGATTTTAGATTCTGTTATAATTTTTCTCCATTTCAAATGATGAGCTATATTTTTTTAGAGAAACAGCTCATCAGCATCACTTTATGGCTGCTTGTTAAGCACACAATGCCAGGTGGTCCAAAGATGATGTTTAAGAGTACGTCTGTCAGTATGTCTAACCTGAAATCTGGATCGCACGCTGGATAAAGGATTGTCGATTTCATTTTGGTGCTGATTGGAATCCAGGATTTCTTCTTTTCCACAAAGATTGTTTTTTTATCTTTTCATTTTGAAACTCCAAAAGATGGAGATTAGATTTAAAATCTACAAGTATGTTTTCAAGGTCAGCAAATTATACTTTAGTGTGACAGCTTTGACAGTTTGAGCAGCTGGTTTCTACTTCTCTCATTTTTTGTTATGTTTTACTACAGCAGTAAATGGTACTGTCTGGTACTTCCCAGTTAACATGCATGTTTAAAATCCAATGAATGAAACAAGCTAACTTTTTCAATATTTTAGTATCCTTTAATTTGGATGCTTGTGGCTTCTGCTTAAATTTTGTAAGGTGAAGGATAAAAGTCCACCTTGAAATCAGAGAAATCACAAAATAATGCAATAACCATTCAGTTAAACAAAATTGGGTTTAAAAGACATTTTTAAAAAATCGGATGTAGGGATTAGCAGAGCAAAGCCACACTAACCAGTTAAACCATAAATAAGTTTAATAAACTTTATGTTTTGATTGTGCCCCAGTTTCATGTGGAAAAGCAAAAGAAAACAAACATCTGGTTATCACTTAGCTTTTTGTCTGTTTCACTTCTGTGTCTCCATTCAAACAATGATTTGATTCAAAGAGCAGAAAGTATTTGTCACACAGATTCATCAATAAACTTAAGTGATGAGCTCCCAGGTGGTAGAGATGTTATTTGAGAAATGGCAGAGGCTGAGACTTCCATATGGGTTTAAGGTTACAGTCAATTAAGTCGTGTAATTACAACTAAACATGCGTGCATATTCATCTAAAGTTGTACATCAATAAAAAAAAAAAGTGTTAATTTATTGTTCATTTTTATCAGTTAACGTATCTGTATACGAGTTTGGTCGTATGATTTGAATAAACACCTCCAACTTGAATATACTGTAGACACGTGAATTGTTCTGCATTACTTGATTATGTTCCGTGTCTGGAATTATTTCCTCCGTTAACCATCTTGGCCAAAGTTGAAAAAACTTTAGATGCATGCACACACAGTTTGGGAAAAATACCTTTCACCCTCTGATGTACATTTGTAAAATCACAGAATCTAGAATGAAGAAACCCCATCTGAAAAGTTTTACTTCACATTTATCATTTTTTGAAGCTGTAACATTTTTAATAATATGCAAACAGACCAAATACCCACAGTTTTAGGACCATTTCATATTTGATTTTAGTCTTATGAGAAATTATAATTTATTTGTGTACAACTTTAGATGAATATGCAGTAACCATACTTCCAGTTATGAAAGAGATGATATCAAAATGGCCTTGTATACATTGATTTAATTAACACAGGTATCTGTTCAGCTTGTTTTTATTCGTTGAGATCAGTTGTGCATTTTACTGAAATGTCAAATGAATCCTCAGTTTTTAAAGGCAGATTTATTTCATACATGTAAATAAACCAAACTCATCACAATGCAGTTTCAGCTCATCAGTAAAACATGTGCAAACCACATCCAAATTAAAAACAAAGGTAATCCAGGCTGCTGCAGCTGTGTGAACTGTTCGACCTGTTTTCAGACACCAACAGGTTCTCCGTGGTTTTAGCAAAAATAAAGAAAAGATTTAGAGAAACAGACAATAGGACTGAAAAAGACAAGACCAGGAAAGATGTTTGGCTGCTTTGTAAGGAAGAGCTGGCAGGCTGACTCACATAGAAAAGGGGGAAAAAGAAGTGTTTTCATCTCCCTGCTCACTCTTTTCTTTCATCGCCTTTTCATCCATTTCTATTTCCATCTCACTCCATCTATCACTCTCTTCTTCCCTCTCACTTTCTTTCCTGTATTGTTCTCTCCGTCAGGAGTTGTCATGACAAGGCTGTTTATTTCTAATGGTTGACATTTTGCCCTGTGCTTCTCGCCTGAAAGAACACACCAGGATGAATGCTTTGCGATTTTCAAAAGAACATCTTGTTATTAGCCAGCGCTTCCACATTTTAACACACTGGGCACACACATAAACACTTGCACTAATGCAGTGGCAGACACACAAACACACACACGGACGTACTGACAACTGCACACTGGAGCGCAGAGGTGCATTTAAAAATGGAAAGATCTATCGGGCTTCTTAACCTTTCATCTTGGAGCAGAGAAAAGCCGGTTTCCGACTCCCACATCATGTTCAACCCTCAGCTGCACTCTCTCCTCCTTTTTTGCACCTCTCTCTGATTTGCTCCATCTCTTCCCTCGTCTGAGGAATCAAATTATGCCAAGGATGAATTAAAAAAGATGTGGGCTATGGTCCAAATGTGTGTTAATCGGTTACAGGCCAATCATTGTGCCGCTCTGACACTCACTCTCAGGGAGGATTTAGATCTATTCTTCTCTATTTCTATCTTCTGACTCTAATTATTTTACTCATCTCTTCTGCTTTGCCTCCCTCTTTTCTTCGCCATTGCCATTATTCCATTTTCTACAATTTCTTCTGCTCCCCCTCCAGCATCTCAATCTTTTATCGTTTTCCTTGCCTGGGCTTTGACATCCTGACCAAAGCCATTCTTAAAATGAATCCAAAAATGACTCGTGTGAGTTATATTAATATGTCAGGACAAGCTGCTTGGTGGAGGTTTTGTGATGATGGTTAACCATTAAAGGCTGCTGATGCAAGCAACAATATTTAGCCTACTTTTCTTTTTGGATACAATCCAAAACCATCAAACATATTCAGGTGATTGTCCTTCTCTTGAAGCTTGATTAAGTAGGGGATTTTTTGGGGGGAGAAAAAAAGCGATTTCATGTAAACTGAATCGAATCTGGCAAAGCTCCACAGCAAAAAACAGAAAAGCAAAACATTTTGAACCAGTGTGTAGAAAACCATAATCAATGGGTGCAGACTTCTACTTTGATGGTTTGAGTTTGTTATTTGGCCGTCACTGCCTTGGGTTTATGACGTGGTCTTGCAGCAGAGACAAATGTGACACTAAGATGATGAACCTAATACATATATATATATATATATATATATATATATATATATATATATATATATATATGGTGAAAAAA
>JAOXYM010000025.1:4490837-4502524 GCA_028567055.1 Leptatherina wallacei
TGTGCAAAAATTCTTCGTCCCCTTCCATTAAAGGAAAGGCAAAATTGCTAATAGTAATTGAAATAACTGGAGATGGGGAAAAAAGTAATAAAGATCAATTGGCTAAATTCTAATTTAATGAAATGCAACACTTTTTAAATTTAATAAAGTTGAAAAAATTATTTAAAAAAACAACCAACAAACCCAAAAAAAAAAAAAAACTGGAGCCTGGACCAATGAGAGTACTTTGCTGATGATAAGTGGGCCAAAATACCTGTCAACAGGTACAGAAGTGTGATTGAGAGTTACACTTGATTGCAGTGATCGCCTCAAAGGATTGTTCAACAAAATATCAGCTAATGAGTGACATAACATATATTAGTTTATCAGAAATGTTTTTGCTTGTTGGTTTTTTCAAATATTTCTAATGAGCCACAATTCAAAAACAATATCATGATTTGTATAAAATTTTTATTTTTGATAACTTTTGTCAATTTCAGCTTATTTCAGCTGTTTTTTCCCCTTCTTTAATGGGAGGGTATGAATAAATTTGAGCATGACTGTATATATATATATATATCCTGATTTGGATATATATATAAACAGTGTGTGTGTGTATAATAAGACACAGAAAGGGAAACAGACTCCATTCATCCATCCATCCATTTTCTGTACCGCTTAATCCACGCAGGGTCGCGGGTGGGCTGGAGCCTATGGAAACAGACTCAGCTGCCAAAATAACAATATGAATATCAATGCTAAAAAAAGGAATACGAAAAGAAAAAAAGTAAATAGTTGAAAAATGAGTCTAGGAAGACCTCGACATTCAGCTGCTACGTCTAAACACAAAGCAAACAGATAGCATTTTATAATCTTCATGAGAGAGCTCAACAGATGATCATCAAGAGCACCTGCAGAGAGAGAAGTACAGACACACAAACAGCAGAAAGCAGATGGAAACAGGAGCACCTCTATGCATGCGCGTGTGAGCGCGTAAGTATAACCATGCAGCAGAGGTGAACCATGTGATTGCGAGGGGCTACGACCATGCCCAACCCTGAACCATCAGAGGAAGGCAAGGATGGGGCCGAGACTCAAGGATCCAGCAGGCCCACAGAGTACATAGCCCAGGGGAGGCAAAGCAGGGAAAAACCACGCACCCACCCAGCTGAGGGCAGAGGAGGCCTCCAACCAAGGTCCCCCGGTGCCACAGAGCAGAGGCAACAAGCAGCACAGAGTTCTACCCATTTCCCAAGGCAAAACCCTGCCCAGCTACCTAACAGGACCAGACCACCCCAGACAAAACTACCACAGGTCAGTGGTTGCCCTGATGCCAAGGCTGACGCCCCGGAGACAAGAGCACTTCTCCAGCACCACCCGCCCATCCCTCCTGTTTGCTTCTGTTTGTGTGAATTCCACCTGCTACTTGGGACAATAAACTCCCTGATCCTCCTCTTTACATCTGGGCATCTTTATTTCATGAACCTTTTTCCCCTAGCCAAGCTGGGTCATAACCTCTATCAAATGAAAACATTTCCTCAGGAAATACTGATAACAGAGGAGCTGAGAGCAAGTAGATAGGCCCACACACAAAAGCAGGATTTACTCAAAATGGATTAGATAGCTTTACTTCTAAACTGTATATTACAGTTGACAGTTGGGGCAGGATCAAAACCAGCACTGTGTGAGATCTTGGTAAGGTTTGGTCAATTCCCATGAATTCAACTGGACATGGAATTTGTCCACAGGTGCCTGATCCAATTTGCTGCACTGACATGGACGTGAAGTAAAATTGAACAGTGGACTGAATGCGCCAGGCAGTATTATTGGTCTTTTCCTCCAGTGAGGGAAACAGAAGGAGAGGGCCACTCTCTCTGAGGTGCTGTGCACACCTTGTAGGCTGCCAAGCCCCATTAGAGGGTGACAAACAGACGTCTACTCGACTCAGCGCTGTCAGACCCCGGTAATGAAAGACACATCAGCCTTAGAAAAAGCGCAGGAGGAGGATGAGAAGGTGGGAGAACAAAAACAACAGGCCTTGCACTGGCACAAACATGTTTTAAGACTAATGGCTTAAATGCAACTGTGGAGTGTACCAATGCAGGGAAGGGAAAACATTTTTCTCAAAACTTAGTAATGAGAACAACGGTAGGGGAGATAAAAAGAGAAAGAAAGTCTGAGTAAAAGATAAAAGATAAATATATGAGCAGAAGTTTCTAAGAAATCTAATGAAAGAGAAAATTGTGCAAAGGCAGGGAGGAATAAAGGAGCAAGGGTCCTTTGTGACTCATTGAGCTGCATGTTTTGGTGCAACGCCATTAAGTGACAAAATACAACATCAATAATTATCTCCGTTTCAGCCACGTTGCTATCAAGTGATTTAATAGTACTAATAAAGCCCCAACATACCAAAGCATCCTTCTTAAATGATGTGGTGGAGAATTGTGTTCTCTATAATAAAGTTTGTTTAGAGTGTTGCTATTCCCTTTGCAATGAATCAGAGTTACACTTTGTGAGGCGAGCAAGAAGAAATAAGTACATAATAATGAATTATGTACAAGACGGCAGACAGGTGCAGCTCCAGACGTTATGGATTGAGCAGTTTTGGAGTCTTGTAATCATAACCTATGGATGTTGTAGTCACTTGCCGATGCAGAGGGGATACCGAGGTAGATTGTGTCGCTCTCTGTCCCTGCCTGCTTTGTAATCTTTCCATAGAGGAGGGATGAGACTAGGCTCTGTCCAAGGGGACATGTATTTTCTCTGCATGGATGTGGAGCGAGAGCAAGTGGCCTTATCAAATCTATATTTCTACTTCAGTGATGTCTTAAAAAGAGGAAAGAGAAGAAAGACAGAAAAAGAGTGAACATGGCGATGGAGGTTAACAGATTGAAAAATTTTATGGGTTTGCAGCACATCAAACGGGCAATTTCACTGTTGTTGACTTTTTAGTCAGGCAAAGAGGAGTTTGTACAAGACAGAGTTATGAACTAAAGAACAATAAAATGAGAAGACAACTATGATTTAGACTGGTATCAGTTTAAGACAGCCATTTAAACACTAATATTTTGCACATGGCTGTTTTAGCTCTGGCAAATTAAAGTTGCAAGTTGCAAGATTATGGTCTTGCACCTGTGTGCACAAAGTGGAGCACAGCATTCATTAGATTTGATTATAGATATATAGGCATGGTCTTTCTTTCCAGATTTTGCACAAAGAAATTGCATTGAGTTACAACAATTTCCAAACACATGGCCTTGCCATCATGTTCAAGAAATACTCAAAAGCTTTGCAGGTGGCGTTGCAACAGCTTTAGAGTCAATTGATCTGATCCAATATTTAGAGTGAGTTTGTTAAAATGCAAAGTTTAGAAAGAGCAAAACTCATGTCTGAAGTAGAACTTAATCAAGCATAACACATACACTTTTGCCAATAGGAGGCAGTATGACTAAAATATTGACTTGTAGATCAAACAAACAGGAAAATTTGTAGATTGGAGAAATATTCTCATGATTAAAGGCAAATTTATAATTCTGCTAAATTAGTAGCCTAATCACTGGGAATTGCATACAAGCACAGAACCACTATCATTCATCATGATTAAACACTCACAATCATAGAATTGAGCTTTATCTTCTTACATCAAGCGTTACAACTTGTTTGACCCGTGATGTATCATGCCAATGATCATTTTTACTCAGGAGGTGGACAGTTGTTGGCCACTTTGTTACTGCTGCACATCTCTCATTGCTCTACTGCATCCTCAGTGCAGAATCTCTTGAGGCATGAAGATGTCTGGGCCTTTCATCATTTCCCCGTCCCTAGGTGGAGTCTAACATTGTGAGATGAGCTTTCCATCTTATGCTCTAGGGCAGGGCTCTTCAAATGTGGTCTCTTCACTGCCATGCAGGTTTTAGATGTTTCCTTGATTGCACTCACCTGTCCCAAGTTAATGGCTCATTAACAGGTTTATACAGAACCTAGGAAAAGCTTCGTTTTAAGTGGGTGTACTGAAGCAGTGAAACAACTAAAACCTGCAGGGCATTGGGCCTCAAGGACCCAAGCTGAAGTACCCTGCTCTAAGGTCTTGATATCCTCTGGGATGTCCAGCTTTAGTTCTCGAGGGCCATAAACCTTCAAGTTGTTGATATTTATCTGCTTCAACACACTGGGCTTAGATTTAGATCCATTTAATTTGAGTCATATTTGCAGAAGCAGGGACACACTGAAAACCTACAAGACAGCGGTCCCCAAGGACCAACTTTGGACACCCCTGTACTAGAGATTTGAACTCCCAGTACCCTTCGATGGGAGTTCAACAGACTTGATATCCAAGTGTCCATAGCTAAGGTGCGACTCCTGGTTCTAGCCTTCCTCTTTTGATTATCGAACCTAACTGGTGCTCACAATTTCACCATGATATCCACATTGGATATCTGAGAACCCAACTGTTCTTCCTCCTTTGGTCAAAGCACAAAGAACTGGGAGTCAGAGTCCCACAACAACATTACCATTTTAAAAATGCTTATTGTGAATCAAACTTACTGAACCACCCAAAACTTAATGCTGAGCATATTACTGATAGCAAGAGCAACACTAACAACCTCCTGCCGGACAAAAAACAAAAAGAAGCCAAAACATTGGAAATGAATGGTTTCCTGTTGGATTATATAGTATGACCCCTTTTAGAAGTCTGGGGATGTTACTTGTACATCACAAATTTCATTAATAATTGGTCAAGTAGAGTTGCTTCTTTAATTCAATAGTGGGCACTTTGTGTGAACACCATCAAATATCTAACATTAGTTGCATAGGTTTGAGCACATGGCACCCCTCATAAAAGCAGCTAAACAGAAATAAACTCAGCCCTCGTGCTGCAGTTTGTTCCATGAACTGTGACACTAGCCCTTTTAGTCGCACCATTCCTGCACAAAAGAAGACATCCTCATTAAGGTGCTTATGTAAACGTGTTCAGACAGTAAAAGGTTTGGACCAAGCAGAGGCAACTTTCAGCACTGTTTCACTGACTGCTTATAAATAGAAAGCCTGCATCATAGAATCAGCTGAGTGACAACAACATAGTTGGAAAGAGCGGAAAAATCACACCAAATTCAAACAGGCTCAGCTCAGAAATTTTTTACGTTATGCCTACTTTGTGCCTTAACAACAGAGCAGTGATGTGCAATGATGGCACATCAGTCCTGCATTGAATGAACCTGCTACATATCAGTACAGTGGAGAAACTGCACGTCCAGTCTACCAAAGAAAAAAATATTTGTAAAAACAGTTAAAAACAGGGGAAAAAAACACAAACCTAAAGGTAATTCTACCAATTAATAAAATGCAAACAAGATTCTAGACAGAAATCCTCCAAAGTGGCGGATTAACTTTAATAAATAAGAGAAAAAAAATCTTCATGAAACAAATAGAGTATAAAGCGTTTTACTTTCGACCGTTTGTGTCTGTGTAAGTTCATCTCAATGGAAAATGACACACTGACATTTCCGTTGTGATGTGGATGCTTAAAAAGCAGCACACCATGAGTAACATCAACACCAGTGAGCTATTCAATACTGGCCTGACAAAATCATTACGCTGCTTCCTCTCAGGTTGAAACTCCACACTAAACGACCACTTAGGAATATGGATCGGACTTGTAAAATGGTGAAAGGGCAGGTTAATGCAATCAATTATTTTTTAACAGTAATGGCTATGCAAGAGTCCTTGACATACCCACACAATCTATCTTGGTGTAACGTAATGGGCATCAATGGTTCTTTTGTGTGGGATTTCACTGCAGTTGCCCTCGATGACATTTAGAAAGGGACAAAAGATCAGCCACACATGGGTGAAAAAAAAGAAAAAAGAAGGGGGTAAAAATCACCTTTTATGGTCATACTTCTGTCGTAGGGTACAATTAAAGCAAAATACCTTAATGTACTGGACAGCAGGCAGCGCATACCTGATTATTCCGACTGTTCTTTTTAATCTGCATCTAGATTTCTATCACGGTCACTCTGACTACTGGCTGATGGCAGCAATGACTTTTGAAAAAGAAATGAGCAACATTTCAAGTGACATTTACACTGATTGTGTTTCTGTAGAGCACTGAAAAGGCAAAATGGCATCAAATTCCTCGGCTCCAGTTTCATAGAATGTGACATCTGCAAGTGAATATTTATTGAAGAGTTAAGACATGTATTTCCATGAAATAAATATAAAGCAAAAGGGAAAAAATGCACTTAATCCCAGACATATTAAAAGTTTAGGTTTAGACCAGTAAAGGCAAAAGTGTGTCTAGTATATTCACTCACCATACACTTAAGTGGGTACACCTGTTCAAATGATTAACACTGGCAGCAACTCAATGCATTTAGCTGTGTATACAGACGACTTGCTGAAGTTCAAATAAGCATCAGAATTGCGGAGAGGGATTTAAAAGAGTTTGATGGTTGTTGGTAAGACTGAGTATTTCAGAAACTGCAGATCAATTTGGATTTTAACACACAACCATCTCTAGGGATCATGTAGAATGGTCCAAAAAAGAGAAAATATCCAGTAAGCAGCAGTTGTCTGGATCAAAATGTCTTGAAGATGTCAGAGGATAATGGTCAGACTGGTTGGAGATGATAGAAAGGAAACAGGGAGTCAAATAACCACTGGTTCCTACCAAGGTATGCAGAATAGCATCTCTGAACACGCAAAACATCCAACCTTGAAGCAGATGGGCTGCAGCAGCAGAAGACCACACCGGGTGCCACTTCCGTCAGCTAAGAACAGGAAACTGAGGCTACAATTCACATAGACCCACCAGAACTGGACAATAGAAGATGGAGAAACGTTGCCTGGTCTGATGAGTCTCCATTTCAGCTCCGCATTCAGATGCTAGGCTCAGAATCTGGTGGAAACATTAAAGCATGGATCCATCCTGCCTTGGATCAGTATTTCAAGCTACTAGTGGTGTAATGGTGTGGGGGATATTTTCTTGGCACACTTTGGGCCCCTTAGTACCATCGATTATGTTTAAATGCAACAACCTACTGGAGTATTGTTGCTGACCATGTCTAGCCCTTTATGAGAACAGTGTAGCATCTTATGATGGCTACTTTCAGCAGGATGATGCACTATGTCATGAAGCTCAGATCATCTTAAACTGGTTTTCTGAGCATAACAATGAGTTCACTGTACTGCCATGGCCTACTCAGTCACTAGATTGCAACATGGTGAAACGGGAAATTCTCATTATGAATGTGCAGCAACTTTGTGATGCAATCATGTCAATATGGAGCAAAATCTCTGAGGAATGTTTCCAAAACTTTGTTGGGTCTATGACACCAAGAATTTCTTTTAATTTTTGCTCAGTTGAAGATACAGAAAGGTGGGATGGTGGTGGATTTGAATGCATGTTGTGTGAGCATGAATCTATGTGGGTGAGAGTATGATTAGGTGAGTGTTTTTAGATTTGTTATATGTTTCTATGTAAATCACTTTGTTTTGCTTATATGTATGACAAATGCTCCATAAATCAATCATTTTGAATTAGAATTTTATGAATTAAGGCAGCTCTGAAGGCAGAAGGGACCCAACTAGTAATGTGTACTTTAAAAAGTGGCTAATAAATGAAAGTCTCAAGCTTTTTGTAAGTTTATTTTTAACATTTTGATGCCAAATTTTATTCTCAAGTCAAATAGAAATTTTGTATGTATAAAATTAATTCTTGAATCTTGCATTTTAGAACAACTGTTGCAAAACATTACATACTCAAACCTGGCTAAACAGAGCAAGCAAAGACTGATGACACTATGTCCTGTGTTTTAGTATTTACTATCCTGTTTTCCTCTGGTCTTTATTCATATCACTATGCAGTGAGGAGCACAGCAGATGGGAAACACCAGTTGATGCTAATTAGCTTATCGTGACAAAAAATAATCAAGATGAACAAATATCAAATGTCTGAAAATGAGTGACAGTGAAGTTACAATTCTGTAACTCTCCAGATGATGAGCAGGAAGCTATAATGTGTCCACAACACCAGCAGATCCTCTACTGATGATAAAGGAAAATTGTGCCAGAAAACCACAGTTGTTGAATTGAGATTAAAAGGAAACACACTGTCAAGCCAAATATAGTATCTCAAACAAGGGCAACGACTATACACTGATATCTGCCATTAAGACAAAGGGCACAGCTTCCATAGCTCCTGTTTTTACAGGAAACAAGTAAACATGCAACAGGATAGTTAATGTGACAACAACCTACTGTTGAAACTGAAACATGGGTGATGTAGTTACACAGCATGCATCTTTACCGACACAGCACAGAAAGTATTCATAAAAGATTCATACAGTTTTGATGCTGTGGATTCATCTTGAACCAGAAAAATCTAATTAAAAATATTTGCTTCAAGTCTTTAGCTAAAAGCAAAATGGCCAGACAGAAAAAAACTCATTAGTGCTCCAACATTACAAAAAAAATCCTTCCTGGATTTTCTTGAAACTGGTAGTTAATGCGTTTTCTTCTCATGCTCAAACTCCAGTTTGCAGGATGGTGAACAACGGTATTTATTAAGTGCTACTGATCATAATGTAAAAGTCTGTCCATTAACTGTAAAAATAAAGCTGGCAGGAACCTATGTCACAGAGCAAATGAGCATGCAGCACATGAACACACACCATGGGTGGTTAAAGGAAGAGGGCTGATTTTTTCCCCCTGCACTCCAGGGGCCCTCATTACAGCAGGGAGTGGGTGTAGAAAGACGTGGTGAGGCGGGCAAGTGAATAGAGCCGCATGGGGGCAAGATATTGGGTCTTCTTGCGTCAGTCCGTTTCCTCCTCATTAGTCACCTTGTGGGACTATATGTGCAACTGACCACAGTGAGATCTCGTCTGCAGTGACTTTGTGTAGTTGTCTTCAATATGACAGGCCTTCGTTTGTCAGCCAGGGGTGAGACTTGAAATGCAAGAATCCACCTGCTGGGTTTCTTGATGTAACCAAAGTAGATCTGTATTCAGGTTGAAGTTAGGGCTCTTGATATAGTTAGTTTCCTGGTACAGATTTAAGAACTGATCCAAACACATAGTAAAAACATTTCATTATGTTCTAACCATTGTCAAACTATCAAAGAGTGAAATACAAAGACCCTACGACTTACACTCCTATTTCCAGATTCACGAATATACTTGTGAGGCCATGCTACACACTGTTAGCCTTAGCGTAACTGCTAGTACCGGATAGGACCTCTTTTTTTGTCTTAATTCTTGGTGTCACAGATTCAACAAGGTGTTGGAAAAATTCCTCAGAGATTTTGCTCCATATTGACATGATAACATCACAACATTGCTGCACATCCATGATGAGAATCTCCTGTTCCACCACATCCCAAAGGTGAAATATTGGATTTAGATTTGGTGACTGTGGAGGCCATTGGAGTACAGTGGACTCATTGTTATGCTCAAAAAACCAGTTAGAGATGATTTGAGCTTTGTGACATGGTGCATTATCATGCTGGAAGAGGCCATCAGAAGATGTTACACTGTGCTCATAAAGGGATGGACATGCAGGCAGCAGTGTTTAAACCATTTAAACTCAATTGGTACTGAGGTGTCTCAATCACATTTACTCAAAGACAGAAATGAAAGACTTTCCTTTCACCTTTCTACATCCCCAACCACTCATGATTCATTACTTTTCTGCTTCACTGCCACCTATGAATGGTCAGACACTCACAATTCACTGTTATGGTTTTAAAAGTAGAAAGTTTTACAGCTCACACATTTGAATAACAGCGAGTTTCCTGAAATGGTGCCATATCACAGCTATCTTTGAAATGTGACAGTGTTATGTTTTCTACATGTGGACAAAGTCTGGGCTGCATAAAGCCACTAGGGTGAAAACCGCTCATGCTCCTCTCCTATTTACATACACAAGTCCATATTAGTACAACTATGTGTCTTGCTTAAACACACCTTAACAAGTTGAGAGGCGATAGAGTTGTGATTGATGGGCAAACTGATCCATCATCTCAGTAATGGGCACTACGCACTCCACACTGATATATGGGGTGTTGTCAATCACTCATAACATGATGACCCGAACTTAAAGCTTCAACATGAGAGACAAACCAAGACCTGAAATCTATCTCTTACATGCAATCTGTTACATAAAGGGAAGCAAATATTTTCACCACCTGTTTTGTTTTCCATACTAATCCAGACCTGAAAAATGCCAAAAGCAAGTGCTATATTCCTCTAAACTGTGTGCTTTACGAAGCATCCTCACTGAGAATTCATAAACAATTCAACAAGTCATTTTTCTAGTCTCATGCATTGTGTTTTGAAGCAGATTTCCCAATAATCTCTTGAGTTATTGTTTCTGTTTTGTCTTCTAAACTGAACCTAAAGCAGCAACTTAGACCAATTAAGTATTTCACCTTCCCTTCACATTATTCTCACACAGAGGATTTAAGAAAAATACCACCATCGAGGTGCCTCCACCCTTTGGTTGACAAGTAATCTCAGAAAGAAAAACAACAGAGAAAATAAGCACTATGCAAAAATTTTGCCAGAAATAAAAAAAAAGGTATGTCAAAGGTGAGAGCTTTAAAAGCTTCTTTTGGTTTTGCAGGCACCTGCTGATGAGAGTGCTTTGTGTAACAGGAATCCCTTCAATGACTGACTTAAGTAATGTGATTCATTGCTTTTGACAGTCGTGTGCAGATGCAAGTCACACTGTGGCGAGCGGAGAGCGCTTACTCATTTTAAAAGCCACAGACTGAACTTCTGCTTTACAGCCCACGCTGAAGACAGACGACAGCTACTTAGCCTTTTCCAATTATGTCTTTAAGTTAATTGAGAGGAACAACAAGCGCGTTTTAGTCTGTGGTGTCTTGATGGGCATTCTCCACCAGTGACAACTATTAAAGCTTGTTTATGAAAATAACATCCAACAAGAGTAACATCCATATTGTTAATAATATGTTGATCTGTTCCTTCATTCTATAAGACAGCAAGCAGCATGTGCTGGATGCTTAAATCTAAGATTTGAATGCATAATCAATCATGTTCCCTGCTCTGTATGTGCTTCTTTGGTTTTGTGTGTATAGCCAGATTTAAAGGGCTTTCTTTCAGCCACTCAGCTAATTTGATTTTAAATCTGGAGAGTGGCCGAGGTAAAATAGGGGCTGAGCTGTCATCTGGGGGCCCCATCAAATCCTTGGTAATGAACAGGGATGCAACCCCAGCTAACAGACTCAACCAGTAGCTCGACAGTGAGAGGTGAAGGTGGGGGGTTGGTGCTGGAAGACAGGAGGTTTCAAAGGTATCCTTGTTTTTTCAGTCCTACCAATGGCCTCTTGGGGAAAATAAAATGAAATAAAGAATCAAAACAAAAAACCAAAACAATTACAATTTAATTTGAACTGCAGACAGAGGCAAACAAGTTAACATGGTCATCTGAGCAATAAGGGCAGAGGAAATTGGAAGATGAAATACTGATTGAATTATGGTGTGTGGGTAGTTTTCAATTGCAAAGTGATGGCAAATGTTACAGCTCAATTCCTCTGAGATTCAGGTTAAGTTGACATGAGAGAGTTTATATTTCATTGTTAGGAATTTGATGTAATAATTGTCCATCTCGGCCCTGTGACAGACTGGCGACCTGTCCAGGGTGTACCCTGCCTCTCGCCTGATAATTGCTGGGATAGGCTCCAG
>JAOXYM010000025.1:4543212-4558260 GCA_028567055.1 Leptatherina wallacei
TCTATTTTCAGCCTTTTATGATAACAAGTGATATTTTCACTGAGGGTTTCTTTCTTTCTTTATTCATTTTTGTTGTTCATTTTGTGATAATACTTTTGTTTTTAATTCTTCTTAATGCTTTCTGCACCCCGCTGTAATGTTTCCAATGTTTGTATGTAAAGCACTTTGAATTGTCCTGTACATGAAATGTGCTATACAAATAAACTTGCCTTGCCTTTAAGGCCCAGCTTGTAGGATGAAAATGGAAATTGCAAATCACAAAAACATAATATTGAAAAAACAACAGTGGCTCAACAAAATGTACAGGGTCCACTCTAGATCCAGTGTTTGGCCTTCTTCTAGTCAATACTGTTCAAAACATGTGTTTGATTTACAGATTATATTACATTCTAGCAAATAATGTTACACACAACACCGATTTTTGGAAGCCAAGACTTCCTTTCAAGCCGAGTCTTATCCCTTCAAGTTACTCATTTTACCCGAAAAGACAGACTCGTCTCAGTATTTGGTGATCGTGATGCTCTATGCACCATCTGCCTCAGCATGCTGCTTTTAAAATCCATTCATTTAAGGGTTCTTGGCCAATGGGACTTCAAAAAACAGTCTAACTCAATTGTACTTAACCCTTTGACCAAAGATTCAGCCATACATAATTAAATTTAGACTTCTATTTAGTCTTGGCCTCTTTTCTATTCTCCCATATCCTCATCTTTTTCTCTTATCCTGTCCACTTTTTCTCAACCCCCAAGGAACATGTCAAAATGTTAATGTCCTTTAAATTACTTGCCATTACACTGCAGATATGGGTAGTGTCCAAGAAAGAGTTGTTTCTCTAAAGGTGAAGTGGTGAAAGAGCATTAAGTAATTTCTTTCCAGCAGTATTGCTTCAGATAAAAGCTTGTTTTCACTCCTGCATTCATTTTTTTTTTAAATATGGCATAATTTCTCTCATTATCAGCAAGCTGGGTAATAAGTTCAAGAGCATGAACGAGCCTTTAATTAACATGCCTGACCATTTACCATGAGCTGTTGAAATAAATCCATTCATCAGACCAACAAAGAATTTGTGATCTTTGAGTCGCTGCAGTCACGACAAACACTCGAGGTTGTGGCTCTTCTTTGGAGCGCAGATTCAAAGCAATTAGTGTTGCTTTGTTAAAGGACAATTAGTGGCATTTTCTTCTGGTCAAAGTTGAAATGCTCAGCCTATTGACAGGTGCATGCATTAGACTTACAGATGTTCTAGGAACATTAATTATCCCAAGGGTTTACTAAAATCATCTCCTTACAGCTGTGAGCAACGTCTCTTTAATTGCTGGATCCATTTTGATCTTGTCGTCAATTAAATATATTACAACGACTGGTTTTAGAAACAACAGATGGTAATATAACACAATCTCTAATAAAAAATAAATCTCTGCAATAAAGAAAAAAAAAATTCTTTTGACAAACAAAAAGAAAAGATTTTATGTTTTTTGGTTAGTTTTTTCCAGACATGCTAGTGACATTTAACAGGTATACAGGGAGAAACCACAGATTTCTTTAGCATCAATCCAGCAGAATGTAACACAAGCAATTTTTATGCTGCAATTATAAATCTGAGTATAACTACTTTCTACTCTCAATATTCTCAGCATCTTACTGGGCTGCTGGTGTTGGACCCAACACTGCATGCACAATTATCAGATGACTTTTTCCTGGATCATCATAGTTAATCATTTTCAGCGGATGTGTATTTGTGTATTTGAGGGAGGGGCCTAAAGTGATTAACACCTTTAACTAAAGTGTGCATAATTATTCATCAGCTTCATAGACATTTAAAAAATCAAAAAAGTTTAAAATACCTCCCACACAGATGCAACACGTTTAAAATAATACAACTATTATTGTTTGAAGATGGGGTAAAAAGCTTTATTGGTATATCAGCAGGACTGTAAATACCACGGGGTAAAACTTGCTAATTAAGTGCAAATGACTTTTAAAAAATGACCAGGAAGCCATTATTATCCAGAAATAGAAGGTGCAAAATGCTGAAAGACATAAGTTAAAGACACCTGGCAACAAATATCAGCTCATATGGGTTACAAGCGGCCTATTCAAGATTGGACCAAGACATACACGAAGATAGATTTTCCATCGGCGCTGAATCAGTCAGCATGTTTATATGACGCTAGAAAAATTGTCAGACTACCTAACCTAACTACCTAACACAACCAGATAATTCAGGTGGTGGTTGAATAACCCTGTATGTATGTGTTAAACTACATTCAAATAGATCTAAGTGTTTTCTCTACACTGTACTGGTCTTTTATTTTTTTATATCGGCTTACTTTATTATATCATCTTGTCTTTTTTATTACACGCCTGACCCAAATTATATTTCTATATTGGTTTTAATTTGTTTTGTTGATATTTTTTGTATTGTATAACCACTCTAGAAAACTTGTTTGAAAAGTGCTGTATAAATATGTTTTTATTTGTTTTGGTTTGATTATGATACAGCCAGCTCATTCACATTTTAGTTTTTTGTCAGATGGCTAAATATGTCAGAAATTGTGACTAAAATGCAGCTCATTAAGACTCTGTCAGCTTGCTGTTGCTTACAGAATTTTCAGACTGTTGCCCTGCTCTAAAAATCCTAATTCCATAACCGCAGCCTCATCTGACATAGACATTTTTACTCACATCTGTGCAGTGAATTTGGCTCAACATACATTTATGAAGATCTCCCACAAAGTTAGAATTGGCTGAATATCTTGATCGTTCTCACATATTCCAGTGTCTCAATGTCAGACACACTCCGGTCAACTACTCCATTACTATCCTTGCATATACACTCAGAAAATGACGATGGTCTAGTTAAACGGCCAGGTCAAGCTTTAAGTGAAGCTCCACTTAACTGTATATGTAATGGTGCCTTAAATGACATGGGAAACCACTTCTAGCGAAACTCCAGCAAGATAGAATATTGGTGGCGGTATGGGGTGATTGGATGACCTAGTTGAGTTTAAAATAAAGTTTGAGATGGAACATAAAAAAAACAAAAACAAGCAAAAAAAACAAATTCCAAACTGCTCTTAAGAACAAGCTCTGTAGAAGTCGCAGACCTACTGGGGGATGATACTGCTGCGTGATTTCAACTGACCAACTACCCTGCAGAGGTCTTAAAGATGCATAATCACCTGAGCCCTTTTCTCACCTAACTTACACCCCTCTGAGAATTTGTGGGCCTTCACCAAAGATAAGATTCCCAGTGTGAGACGAGAAAACACCTTTCTGAGCAGTATTCAGGGCCTGCTTTGCTGCTTCAGTGAAAGCTGATTGTAAACTGATTAAAATATAGATGACTCAGTGGATCGAAAACTTGAGACATTTCTTGAAAAGCAGGGTGTCTGTTACTCACTGAATACCTCTGAAAGGCCAAAAAACAAAACAAAAAAGGCCATCTATTACATATTCCCCATAACAAACAAAAACTCCTCTTCCTAAACATTCAGAAGTCACATTAAATATTCTGCTAGAGTGGTCGATGATGCTTTTCAATCAGCCAAAAACCGAAAGAGTCCAATGACCAAAAGTTGGTTCAGTCGTAAAGGAAGTCAAATCCAGACCAAATCATGATGAGGCACTGAATAATATCGCATGAATAAAAATCTGAGAGAGAAATCCAATACTGCAGTTCAAGACAGCTGCAGCAGAAGTAAGATAAAAAGGGAAAAAAAGATAACTTTTCCTCAAATAAAAACGTGGATTCATTTAAAAGCTGGGCTTGTGATAATAATCAGGGGTGTGAAGATCAACCCCAGATAACAGCCAATCGGGAAGTTGAGAGGGAAAAAAAAAAGACCTAAGTCTGCCAACATAATGTACATGGCAGATTAAATTAATTTTGATTTGATATGGTGCAGGAAATGTTAAGTGTGTGCTAATTTAACTTAAATATGGAATTCTGGGTGAAATATAGATAGATATAATCCTTGTGTTCAGGATAAGCAATTATAAAGGCTTTGAGCACTTTACCTGCTTAGTTTTATCCAATATAGGCATGAAATGATTGTAACAGGATGAGAATGATAACACAAAAGGTGAGTAGTCGGATGCTAAAAGATGTATAAACCACTATGCAATGAAATGCCACACAGCTGCCCATCAATTCAATACCACTTATAATTTAATGTAATTTAAGTGATTAGTTTAGCTTATCATCTTGCTAGCTCCTTCATTTATTAAATTTCCTGTCACACAGTACAGGATTTTCACCAGAATCCAAGGTCAACATTTTTTGAGATCCTCCAAGTGAGGTCATGTCCACCAGAACATGGGTATTTTCCAAACCTATGATTTTCCATCCTCTTTAAATAAAGAATCATCTCCACATGGCACGTTAAAAAAACACAAATAATGGAAATGCCGCTGAAGCAAAAAGGCGAAAAAATTTTTTACAGCTTCCATCAAATCCAGAAAGCCCGAATATTTTGTGTGGGCTGATTGCAAAGTGAAGCTCGAGCAACGTCCCAATGAAGTGTTCTGACACAGTCGTTCTTCAGTACAGTCGGCTACTCAGTATATGCAAAAGGGTGAGAAATCCTGTTAACAAGATTTCTGCCAGCACAGCCCTGGATAAGTCTGCCGTTGCCATGTAAAAAAAAGAGTTTATAGTGCATTTTGTGATGTAAGCAACACAGATGTTGGCTCAAAATCTGACGCTGCAAGTCAAAAAGGCCAGATTATCTGAAAACCTTTACCCTTGTGGGAATTCTCCTAAAAGTTAGTTGTCCGTTCCCCAAACCAACATTTGCATGAGGACAAAAGGTGCGAATTACGGGTATCTGTAAATATCATTTGTTTGTATGGGAATAATTGAAGGAAAGGACCCTCCTTTTACTAGGAGACGAGTAGCTGATACTTGTCAAGCTTGGTCATCAACTAAAGTTTACTTGTGAGATCATCATTACATCCCTGCTGCTCGTCCTCTTGCTTGCACCTGCCAGACAAGTTATCATGGCAGAGCTGACAGTATCGTGGGAAAAGAGGATAGAAGCTACATTCAAGAGGAAGAAATATGCAGATCTCACCTGTATGTGCTCCAGGCTGGCTGGAAAGCTCTCACTTTTCCTTTATAGGCTGGGTACAACAATTTTTCAAGTCTCTTGGAGTCACAGGTCAAAAATAAAAGGAGAATTGGGAAACATTGCTTTAAAGGACCTAACAGAGGCAATCGAATAAGAGAACGTTTGGCTTTGACTCTGAGGGAAAGACAAAGTGTGGGGTAAAGGATCTTAGGGCAGGCTGCACAGAGCTGCAGGGAGACATCCCTATCATTGCTCCACCACCTCGAGTTGTTCTGGGATTAAAGGAGCGACACTTGAGTAGAGGGTGGCTCCTGGCTGATGACCCTGCGGCCTGTTCAGTAACAGGCAGAAATGCCTTGCAGATGTAACCACCAGAGCTTAGCTTTCATTTGAGGAAATACAGTAAGTGAGATATTCAGGAGATAATGTTAACTGATCCAACATCAGGTTTTACGGCTGAGGTTTTTGTAATACTGCAGTCGAAGTTTTAGTTGCAAAGTTGCATGAAATCTTTAAGTTTAACAGCATAAGGTGAGGTGAAACAGAAGGCAAAGTATTAGAGAGAAACATGTTGAGTTCTTTACTTTACGTGTACCAGAAAGCCTGATTGACGAGAGACCAGAATTACTCACCTCTGTGACTGAATGTGCTTCTCTGCCAGGCTTTGCTGTTGCTATTTATGCTTATAGTGTGCGTGTGTGTGTGTTTGTGTGTGTGTGCTTCACCTGTCAGCTAACCTAAACGTTGTTTAATGTGAGATGTGGTTTATGCAGGAATCCCATGTGGGATGTGGTTGCTGAAGCATTTGGCGCCGGGGATGGGGGGGTTGACTTGATGTTGAGACAGTTGTGTTGGGTGGGGTTGGAGGCGACAGGGCAGATCTGGCGTGGGCTGTGGCTAGCACATCTGAACAGGACCGGCCATCCAATCACCTTCAAGAGGCAGGAGTGTGGGAGGATAATTACAAGTATTTCTGTCAGAGGCGTCACGTTTCCATTGATGCACTGGGGTGAAACCAGGAGCCATGTAAGGAGGCGAGTGGGCGAGATGGGAAGACAGGAGAGACATGAGAGGTTGGATTACCGAGAGCAATTAATTAAGTCTGTCTTTGTCCTTTTATGTTCTCATACAATTAGCTGAATGTTTAGAACGTTGTATATTTGCAGAAAAGACTTGCTTTTCAGGGAAATGTTTCAAAGTCTGTGAAGTTACAAAATAAAGGATTCTGCAAAGAGACCAAAGTGTGTACCTGATGTTTTTGTTGCTACATGCAATAACTACAAAACTACAGGAGCTGCAGATGAAAATGCAGAAAGATTTCTATATGAAACTGTGTATTCATATTAGTGCTGGCGTTCCTGTGAGGGTTTAGTATGGAAGAGCCTTGAAACAGCCACACACTAAGCTAATAGTGTCACTCTTCCATACAGACACAACACAACACTCCATCAGTGTTATCAGCAGATAACATGAGGAAAGGGTGGATGAGCTTCCCTGAAGGGACTCCTATAGGAGACTGAGGGGAGCTAAATAAAATAGTCCACTTTCTGGTTATATTTTATTGAATTTTCCATAAGGTTTCTGATGTGTCTTCAATCAAAAGAATGACAATCAATTGAAACTTTACGACCTTAAAGCACGACTGCGTTCCAGACTCGTCTAATAGTACAGCTACATCTGTCATGTCCATTTTAGAGCCAACGTCACGTTACATAACTTTTTCATCAGGAACACCACATGACGTTGCAGTCAAATTTTGCTTTACACACCACGTCACACGTTAGTAACCTGATATAAACACACTGGCCGTTTTGAACAAGCATTTCAACTGATTCAGCAAAGAACATGCAAGAAGACATTATCAGAGGAAGAAGTGAAAAGAAAAAGAAAGAACAAGAGAGAAGACAAGAGTCAAGATAAGACTGTTTTACTGGCTGGAAAGATCTCACAATGCAGGTAGGATGCAAGAATCTGCTAAAGTTCTGTAGTGCGTCTTTAATGCCCCTACAAAACCTTAATGGTGCTAAAGTAGGAGTTGTGAACAAATCTGAAATAATTGAACAAATTTCCAATTAAATGAGAGCTAAGCTTGTAAGAAAAATTTAAAGAATGGGGTCAAAAAACATCCATTTACTCCAAGAAGCAGCAATAAACATGCAGATCTTGAAGATAGGCCAAATCTTTACAATGGGTAGCTAATAGTTTTAACACTGTAAGTTTTAACAGTAAGTATTAAAACTATTTGTCCAATTATTTCAAATTTGTTCACAACTCCCACTTTAGCAGCATTAAGGTGTTGTAGGGGCATTAAAGACGCACTACAGAAATGTATATAAAGATTATCCAGCACTGGTACACCAGTTCAAAACAGCAATGGAAGACACAGCAGATTTTAGGCTAATTTAAGACATAAGGCTAAATAAACCTGTCGATATGACCTAGCTTTGCTCGTTCAGCAATTTATTCATGTTTCATCCCACGCTTGGCCAATTGAGGTTGAACCTGATCTAAACAGACAGTTCTTGTCACAGGGAGAAAGGTTTTGAACAGAATCACAGACAGCAAATGCCGAAGTTAGGAAATTTTAAGAAAAACTTACCACAGCAGCCTGCAGCCTCCAAAACAGCCTGCATAACATCCAACTCAATCCGTAGAAGTAGCTGACTGTAAAAGAAAGCAAACTGATTCAAATAGGCAGTAAAAAAGAAAAGAAAAACAGCACAGATGATTAACGGTCAGGAAATAAAGAAAAGCAGATGTATAAAAAACTGAAGGCAATAATGACTAACTTAACACAGGTGTCAGGCAATCAGTTACTGAAATAAGGACAGGAAGCAAAACTAAAAGGAAAGGATATGAGAAAAGGGGTACAGTTGAATATTCTAATTTGCTTTGGGATCTTAAAAATGGGTGAAATGACCCAGAAATATGGGAGTAAAAGCAATATGAGGTGTTCAAATTCTCCAAATACCAAGAAAAGTAGTTTCAAGCCCTGCCTTAAGAGCTCCCTTAATATACCATACACCAGGGCATCCTTTACAAAAACAAAAAATGGATAACTCCATCCATCAACTACTTATGGCCCCAGCCTTGATAATAAAGGGGTATTTTTTATGTTTACATATTAATATGATAAATAGACAATAGTGTAACTTATCTAAAGCACTTTTTGTATTTATTCATTTTTTTGTTGCAGGAAGAAAACCAGTCTCAAATTAAAACCACAGACAAGACTAAGACTCGAGGACCCTGGACAAGTCCTTGAGTTTTTTCATTTTTATAAAAGTGTAGCTAAATAAGTATGATGTATCTGAAGTCTATTGTTGAAGGTGTCATATGATCTCCATGATGAAGACACTTTGATTCAGTGACTCTGCAGCCCATGTCATTTTCTTTTACAATGAACCTCCACAGCTTCCCAGTGAAAATGTGCAAATGTTGATGTTTGTGTCCATCCTGTCAGCCAGGGAACTCTACTAAAAACACATGGGCAATATCTTTTCAGCAGTCAAGGCTGCACAAATGAAGCGTGACAGAAAATCCCAGCAAATTGTACCTGTATCGATTTTAATACTGATCACAGTAATAACAACATGCAGTTAAAATGGGCCGTCCAGCATCTAAAAATTGCTCCTGTCAGCAGTATCATAGACAGTAGAACCGTGTACCACACTAACAATTTAATGAGATCGAGGTACATGCTGTCACTCAGTAAATGCTTTTTGCTGTCATACATAATGATGGTGGGAGTTGTGAATGGTAACATCGAGGCACAGCATCCTCTGAGGGAAAAACCTAACATAGTAAAACGGACAACACTAGATGGCCTGACTTCATACACACAGGTAAATACAAAATGCTAAATACTTGCAAGGATGTCTTTTTGAGATGAAATGTCTTTTAATGTTATTTTCTAAAAAAGCGAACAAAAAAAAAAACACCACATAGATTTAATCAAGCAAATGATGTTTGCTTCACCTGGTCGGGTCAATGTTGAGGAATGTTATGAACCCAAAAAGATGGGGTCGTTGGAATGTACTCAATGATCAGACAATTCCTTCTGCAGAGAGCACATCCTAAGATCAGAGTACCAAGATTTATCAGGCGCAAATTGTAAAAGAGTAGTTCAGGGAGTATGAGACATGATTGTCACATATGGATTGGCCACCGTGGAGTCCGGATCTTAACCCTTTTTAAGATCTCTGAAATATCTGTTGGAGTATTACACTGCTCAAAACAATAAAGGGCACACTTAAACAACACATCTTAGATATTGATAAATAAAATATTCTAGTTTAAAGTCTTTATTCATTACATAGTGAAATGTGTCTAGAACAAAAAAAGAAAAACCATAAGAATGATCCATGGAAATCAAAATCATTAACCCAGGAGGTATGGATTCAGAATCATTCTCCAAATAAAAGTGGAAAGATCAGATCACAGGCTGGCCCAACCTATGTGGCAATTCCTCAGGATTTTTCAAAATGAGGTTTAGTAGCCCTCCAAGGATATGCTTCCCCTGACCATCACTGACCGACTGTCATACTAGAGGATGTTGCAGGCGGCTTCTCAAGGCTCTCTCACTTCTGTCATATGAACCTCCTCTCATCTGTGAAGAGTAGAGGCCAATGGCCAATCTGCCAATACTGCTGTTCTCTGTCAAATGCCAATCGGGCTCCACAGGCGAAGTTCAGAGATGCCTCTTTTTTCCCTCATCCACCCTTTCCTTATGTTATCTTTTTCTCACTTGCGAAGGGCATGCTGTTATGCAGCTGCTGCTTCAGTCTACCTGATCCTGTTATATTTATGTTCTGCTGTTTTGCCTGTTCTTGGACGGGTTGTACTGAAAATTTGTACCAGGACACTGGTTCAATGATCAACAATAACAATGATCTGACAGTTTGAGCAGAAACATGCACATTGGTGGCCTGCTGGAGATCATATTGTGAGGCTATGGCAGTGCTCCTCTCGTTCATCCTTGCATAAAGGAGCAGATAGCAGTCCTGCTGCTGGGCTGTTGTTGTCCTATGGGCCCCTCCATGTCTCCTTGTATACATGCTCTCAACACTGTGTTGGGAGGCGCAGAAAACCTTCTTGCTACAGCCTGCATTGATGTGCCATGCTGGATGAGCTGCACTACCTGAGCAACTTCTGTGGGTTGCAGACACTGCCTCATGTTACCTCTAGTGGTGAGGGCACTGGAAAAATGGTCTGTGACCTCCACCTGCAGGACCATTCCTTTATAGAGGTTGTCTTGCAACTTGCTTCTCATTGCCACCTGTTGTCTGTTCCATTTGTACAACAGCTGGTGAAATTAATAGTTATTCCAGAAGTATGACTGACTTTGAGTTACATGGTAATGATAATGTGTTCCCTTTATTTTTTTGAGCTGTCTATGTTAAGGTCAGCAGTTTTCTTCCCTACCCACTCTTTCCCAATGTTTTTGTAGTTTGCTTCTCTGTCAATATGGCTGCTGGCAGAGATCTAATCGCTGATTCACACCACCTTTTGGCTCATCATACCCTCCCATCTAAAAACCCTCATCAACTCTTTACTCACGGCCGGTTTGTTAGTTGCCATTGAGGTATTGTGCAGGTTTCTCTGAATCTTGTGTTTACTGTGGAGTCTTGCTTGCTTTTGGATTGAAGCTTTGTCCCAGTGTGGACCAAAAGTTACAGTATATGCGAGGTGGACAAATGTGTCTCACTCTCTCCTTGTCAACCAGTTTCAGTTACTCACCCAAATGATTACCACTCTACACCACCACTTTACACCTGGAGTTGTTTGGATTAGCCTTACATTCAATAACTTACTGGTTAGTTAATCTGCTCCTTTCAATGAATCTGGATTTGATGAATCACCCTTTGGACAATCTGGTTACTACATGTCAATTTTGCTATTAGTTGGCAGTGCCTCCAGTTTCTGAAACACATTGTTCGAACCAGTCCTTAAATAGCTTCAGTTTCACTTAATTTTTGTGTCAGCTTCTACTTCAGGGTCCTTACCAACATAAATTACAACAAAGACTTGACACAGAAGAGAGACTCCCCAATCTTCAATACAAGATCCGAGAAAAAAATGAATGCAACTATAGATGGAAATTAATACTTTGACACTTGATATGCTGTAATCGAAGCCAAAGGTGCTCCAGTGAAACACTGGAGTAATGATTTTTCTTTTTTTTTTCGGGGGGGGGGGGGCTGGCAGAATGGGAATCTGAAATGTGTTTCACAGGCTGCGAAAAGAAAAAAACGAGAAAATTAAGGAGCAAAAGATGAGCCCTGTATTATATTTTTTTTTTTAAAAAGGAAAAAAGAAAAAACAGAATGTAAGGGCCAGGGGCTCATTAATACTCCCTTTACATACATAAATAGATATGTATGGTCAGAGTTCACTTATGGGTTCCAACATCAGTCTCAGTGTGAACACACAATAACACAAGTGAGCTATACTGCAAAGCACTAATCCCATAATTTCTGCTTGCTCGGTTTGGGTACACATCCACAAACTCTGAAACTGTACAAATACCAACTAAATGTATGCAGAAGATGGACAAAAGGCTTAATTTGTATGCATGTGTGTATTTAACATTGAGTATAAATGAACCTTAACACTTTATTCATTTTCTAAAAATGTATTCAAACCTTATTTATACAGGTGACCCCACAAAAACTTAATGTCTCATTGGAAGAGAGAATGGGAACCCAAGGAATTGGTGTTTACATTAGGATAAAGTTTAAAGAAGGATATTCTCCTAAATTATTATTTCTATCAGAGCAATGCCACATTTTAAACAACAAACTATTTTCAGTGATTTTGTTCAGGATCTTTCTCCCCATGACAACAACTTTGTTAGATTGGATGAGATTAAATTTGAATAAACTACAGATACAGCAAAGTTAGGTCCCATCAACATATTCATGTAGCCTTATATCTTAAATTTGCCTCAAATTTATGCTGTTATAAAGAAACATGCATCTTTTGATAAAAGTCTTCTGAATTCAATTTCAGTCAACATTTAAGATATTGTGTTAAATAATCAAGTTATCACTTTAGTTGGTGTAAAAAGAGTTAATTTAATTAAATGAAAGCTCAAACAAAATCTATGTATTTAACTCTTACCAGTCAGTCATGAATCTGCAGTTAACTGCCCAGCATGTTCAAGTTTTTATTCAAAAGTTAACATCTATAAAAAAAATAAAAAAATAACAAAAGGGTCAATAAAATCCCACATCAATTTTTTTTCGTATCATGAATAAAGTAAGCTGTGAGGCATGAAAGATGAAAAAAGAATTGAAATTAGAATTGAAGAGACCAACCAGGAAATATGCAAAACAGTGATGTTACTGACCCTTATAAAGAGATCCAATCAGAGAATAATGAGCTTTAACTTTCCATAAACTTAACACGAACAATGACCTGAGAAGAGTCTGTTTGCAGATTTTGGTTCTTACACTTCACCAGGCGATACTGGAGGCCCGTCTCCACAAACAGCTACAATATTTTCTATTTAAACTGACTTGATGGCAAGCCTGCAGCCACATTTTAACTCTGGCACACGCACGAGCTGAGGCTGAAATTCCACTCTGGCCTTATCGATAGGTAGCCATCTAATCAGCAGCCGCTTCAATTTAGCTCAATGCACCTCTGGCCAGTCACCGCGGAAAACAGCTTAGTGCTGCGCATTGAGCCGCAAAAATGGCCCACACCCAGCGCCTCGCAATGAGCCCCACAGACATCGGGCACGGCATATAGTCAGTGTCAGTATAGGTGTGTGTGAAAAAAAGGTGAGAGGCCAAGAAAGAGTGATAGCACATTCCTGAACTATATGTCTGTTAAAATGTATCAAAAATCACTGCATGGATGGCTATGACTCGCCTTGTATTCGTTGACTCTGGGCAATATCACAGCTAAGTGGTGCAGCGGGGTGCCTGCTGATCGAAGTAATGGGGTGGAGGATATCTAAGACGAATTGGGGAGACATGATGAATGACGCAATATTTTCATGCCAGAGGGAAACTATTGCACTTCAAATTAGAGGGGGTGACAGAGAGGGGGAAGGAGGCAGAGGAGGAATGAAATAAATCCACAGGAATAAAGGGCTAATGAGAGGGGGGGAGAGCATTTTTACAGCTCGAGGGAGAAACAAAGGGATCCAAGATAAGGAAGGTAATATTCAGTTTGTCAATATATCAATCATATTAATACTGGCCTTTTCCTGAAAAGTGTCATGCTAAAATGACAGATGAGATGTAATTTGACTGACTGCAGGGTTATAAGACCGCTCAATACTCCACACTTGTCTCTGCAGATAAAAATGAAAATATTTTTACTCATGTTGGAGACAAAAGGTACAAATGGGAGGCAGTTGGTTCTCCCATTTTAACACAATATAAATAAATAAACCTTTCCACTGGGTTATGAGGTGGGAGAACTTTTTTAGTGAATGCCTAGTGAAAAAATAAACTTCTAATTTATTTTTATCAGCAGCAGAGAGGAGGAATAGTTTGAGCTTTGATTGTCTTAAAATGGTGTTGGAAGTAACGTGTTACATTGCACAACTTTATAATGTGAAGCAGAGTAATATGCTACAAAGCTTGATGTAGCAGTAATTAAATTACTTTATCTTGTGACCAATAAACTGGTACCTATACAACTATAGCTGCGTTTCCATCACCACTAGAAATGCCCAAAACCTAAATATGGAAATAAAAATCTGGTCATGGAAACACCTACATTTCAAAAAACCTCTCAAATATCACTAAAAAGTTTTTACGCTCTCATGAGGTGGTTTTTCCAACATATAGAAGTATTTTGCAAGAGTGTAATGGAAACATCTTTTCCACATTTCCACTTCACCTGATGTGACGAAGGGGGTCACTTGACCAGTTCGTTTAAAGTAAAGATGGCGCGTAATGTATGAACGGAGAAGGAAACGGGAATCTTTTTCCACATAATTAAACTTAAAAAATATAACGTCCATCTTTGATAACAAACAACAGCGAAATGCTCCAAAACATAAAATGTTTTGTATCCTTTGCATCTTCCTCAAAGTTTATTTGAGTTCATTTTAAGATTCCTTTATTTGTTTTTAAATCCCTCAACAGTCTGGCTCCACGGTACCTCTCTAAGCTGCTTTCTCCTTATTCGCCAGTCCAGTGCCTCAGATCAGCTGATCAGCTCCTACTGGAGGTACCCAGGTCTAGGCGGAAGCTCAGAGGGGACCGAGCCTTTGCGGTCACGGCTCCTAAACTGCAGAACACATTGCCTCTACAGGTTAAAGAAGCCGCATCACTGTCTAGTTTTAAAACCCATCTGAAGACCCATTTTTACAACCTGGCCTTCAAACCAGCATGAGACGGTTTTGTTTTTATTTTGTTGTTTTATTTCTTTCTAGCGGTTTTTTATTTTTTTATTGTTTCTTAAGGGTTTTATTGTTTAATCGTGCTCCACACTGTTCCTGTTTATTGTGCACTTTAATTTATTTTCATAATGTGTTCAGCACTTTGTTTTCAACCAACGTTGTGTTAAAGTGCTTTATAAATAAAGTTGAGTTGAGTTGAGTTATGGGATGAGATTTTTAAGAGAATTACGGCTTATGCACTACACACCTTTCAATAGAAACATTTTAATTTTAGAAATATTGCATTTAATTTGTTAAAAAATTGTCATAGAAATACATCTTATGTCATGTAAGAAATTAATTACTCTTCCATAGGCAGAATCTGGACTCATCGCTGAACATAAAGTTCCTCCACATGTTCAGGTTCCAATGCAGGTGTTGCCGACACCAGCGCAAACGGGCCTGACGGTGAAGGGCAGTCATGGCAGGCCTCCTGGCAGCCCTGAGCCCGGAGATTGGCCGTGTGCAGTCTGTTCCGGATTGTCTGAGCCGAGAGCCGTGTGCCAGATCGTCCTGCAAACCTTGACTGCAAATCTGTAGAAGACAGCCTACGGTTCCTAAGTGCTGAAAGGG
>JAOXYM010000025.1:4565901-4578024 GCA_028567055.1 Leptatherina wallacei
CCTCCCAATGAGCTTCTTTTTTAGCTCTTCACAAACCTCCCGGATGGTCTGTCCATTTTATTTTACAGTCATTGGCTCCAACACATATCTCGCTTCATTCAAAAAACATCCAGGTCTCTCATAAAATATCAGGTCAATACATTGTTTGGTAGATAACCTGATTATGTTTCCAGCCAACTATCATATTATAATACAAGAGGTATCCCTGCAGAATCTGTATAAGAATTTGCTGCCGGCACAAATCAAATAGTCTGTAAACCTTAAAAATAGTCTGACATCTACTACAAAGTGTATCTTCTGTGACACTGCAGTGTGGCGGGATACTCGGGCCACGGCAGCGCTATATCTGGAGTAACGATGGTCATTAATGTCCCAGCGAGAGGGATCAAAGGTGGGGTACAGACGGTGATGGGGCTCTCCATACCAACAACTCTTGAGCGACTTGGAGAGGGGAAGAGCGCTAACAGGAGGTAGGGTTGCGCACTCTCCTTCAGCCTGGAGGAGAGTGGCGCACTGTGTGTATCCAAGTTAAAAATGTGACATACTTATATAGAGTCTTTAATTGAATATGGTGATATTTTGATGACTTTATTTATCACACAATCAATAAAAAAAAAATCTGCCTGTCAAACATCTGCAAAAGAAAACATTCTTTTCGGGTAAATTACAAAGTACAAGGTAAAAAAACCCTGGTTTATATCTTAATCTTTTGGAACTCTTATTATTTTAGGTCTTCAAGGCAGCAACTGGTAATTTAAGCTAAATCGGAACGGATACAGTTAAGAGCATATATTACACACTGAAAGCTGAAAAAAGGCCAAATTTGATTTGAAGAACTGGATGGCGAAAGATTTGGTTTGCTTGTTAAAAAGGCACCTTGTCAAAAATTATGCTGAAGTGAGAAAAAGTGAGCCGAGCACCGACGAACAGGTTTCCGTCCAAAACTGCCTTCTTTCTTGTCAGCGCTTCACCTTCCATCTCACAAGCAAAGACAACCAGCAATTGATGTCGGAGTCTAAGACATCACATTTTACTCTCCTATCTATTTCACTTGTCAAATGGATGGTAAAGCTAGAAGCCATTACCTCCCCAGAAGTCCCCTGGAGATGAACTTCTAAAACTTTTAAACATTTTATAATAACACATGGCATGTATGACCACTGAAAGCGGCTATCTTCTGTGCAAGTAAGAAACATGCTTGTTTATATGTTTATAAAAGAAACCATGAATATAAATTGCTCAAACAAAAACAAACTCATGTATGTTTGTTAACATGCACAACATGACATGCACACTACAGTAAGTGGATTGGGTTTTCTCCTGTCTCCCAAGGCAATTCTTGTTTGTCGGCTCAGGTCTTTTCCTTCCTCTTACGGTGTTAGAGCTGGGTCAGCTTCTGTTTTCCCTCGGTGAACATCTAGTTTGCAGTGTGGCGGGTAAAACAGAGGGGAGGGAGGGGTTTTGATGCCACACAGAAATGGGAACAAAATGTAAACATGCCAAATGCCCATTTCCCCCTGGGAAATCAGGCCTTGTAAAGAAGAGGTGTCAGAACACATTCAAACATGTTGAACTTCCTGCCTGGGTTTGCCTGCTTTAAGACAGAAAGTATAATCACAAGAGGAAAAGGGAGAAAGAAATCTGAGGTAGGAGGGGGGCAGAGGAGAAAACCCAAGCCGCTGGAGCCAAACCACATAAAAAACTTCAAAGATTTAAAATGAACATAATCAGAATAGAGCAAGCATTTAGCACTTGTGACAGCACTTTGAAATTTTATTTCCGTAGCCGCTGCTGTTATTTCATTTTCTTTTTTTCTGTAATCAGTTGTTCAGTCATGCACATTTGTACTTCTGAGCTCACATCTATATTACATAAAAACAATCACTAAAACTGTAGTGTTGTTTCATTACTTCTTATTTTTACAAGCAATGCTAAATCATCTTCTAATCACCTTCTTGGAGTCATCATTGACCCTTTCCTAAAGTCCTAAATTCCTGCATAATGCCAAGACTGACAGATTTTTCCCCTTAATTCTCAAAATTCAATGGCAATCGTTGAAAAAAACATTGATAAACAGCAATCTTCTGTCCAGTAAACATTTCTTGGCAACATAATATAGTGGAAAATATTTCTTTTTTTTACAGCTGAGATTGGCTGATTTAAGAAGGAAGGTAATTTCATAGCCATTAGCTTACAAAAAGGAGATAGCCAAAAAACAAATGAATAAAGTACATCATTTAGCTTACATCTATGCTTACAAAGACAATATAAATGGAAATAAAGGATTTATAAAAAAAATTATGTTTTTCGCCCCTTTTTTGCACCTATTTAGACTATTTTCTATAGATGTTTTTTACATGAAATCTCCCCAAAAGTCCATTTCATTTCTAAGTTATGTTACATAAAAATGGGAAAAATACAAAGCCACTTTAGCAAACCATTGTCACACCCCAAAATCACTGTGATTGGTTTAAAGAATTGCATACAAGATGTGGCTCGTTTTCCAGAACAGTATGCAACACTGATGCATATTTGTGAAGATGGACAAAGGATGTCAAACAGATAAAGATGCTATGAAATTCTCCCAAATACATATTGAAAAAGGCTATTCCCTTAAATAAAAATGCATCACCAAGCTGGTTAAGTTATTACAACATTTGTAAAGTAGTCATCAAGGCAAAGGTTTATGTCAGTTTAGTATTTTTTTCGTTATTGGAACGTTGACTCAGTTGTGTTACCTCTTGGTGTTTGCAAACTAAAGAACAGTACAAACAATATGTCATGTTTCCCTCAACCTATTATAGTTTATTTCAGGTTGAGCCCAATGTCTCTTCCACACTACACTACAGGACTAGTTTAAGAAGAAATAATGGCAAAATATCAAGCTTAATGGAAAAAGGAAAATGTGCAGAATTGCTACACAACAGAACAAAAGCTACTCATTTAATGAGTGAAGCAACCGTTTAAAACACAGACTTCATTACAAGATGGGGCGTGTCATCATTCCTTGATTCAGCTCAGCAGGTGACTTTGAGCTTTCCGAACACATGGGGAGCAGCATACTGCAATATTATTTACTCAGATGGTTAAGTGAAACAGCATGAATATAAAGAAACAGGCAGGTGTGACCAAAGTTAATCATCGGGTCTTTGTAAAGGAGTGCATAATATTTAGCGTTTCTCCTCACAGGTAGAAAAAACAATTATGTTTTCATTTAAAAGTTGAGCAGATTTTGGTTGTGTTTGAATTTCTTTATTGCAACACTGAATAAATACCTTTTTTATATTAATGCTACTTTTTCTCACAATTTTCTGATGGCTGTGGTGAATTTAGGGTTGCAGTAATCAGGATATATAAAATAACAACAACCCCAAGTGAATGACAACGGTAATGGGAGTCTTGACAAACTTGAAATATGGCAACACTTAGTTACTTTTTAAATGTCAACTTGTTTTGATATTTTCTGACCCCTGTTGGCCAAAAAAAAAAAATTAAACTAAACAGGCTCTTGACAAAGTATTACATGCTGTTTTATTACTCTGAGCAACACATTGCTAATGGCTCGAGCCCCCTGGATGGTGGGCATACATACCTATCAGATGACAATACAAAACACAGCTGGCACCAGGTGAGGCCGTTATTCTAAATAAACTGCATGATGATTAATGAGATGTATCGCCATAGGAACGATGGGAATTATTCTACAGAGAGGTGCATGATTGAGGTAATGATTGGGGTGGAGATATAGCAGAGTGGAAGGGAGTCTGTGTAGGAGGGATTGAAGGGGGGTAGGGACATGCTGATACCCCGATCCTGATTTCTTTCCAGCGGGGGGGACTGCTGCTCCAGTGGTCTGGCCCTGAGCCAGACACACTGGGTTTAGTTTGTTACTGAGGGAAGGCGAAGCAATCAATCTGGAGGCTAAAAGGAGAGTGAGGAATTATGTTTGATAAGCCGTCTGAGGAAAACAAGCACGGCTGTGCGGTGTGAGCTTGTAAAGGGCATTAACATTTTCTATTTATTTAAAGGTTTCCTTTTTTCTCTCAGCATGATGTGTGAATGAAATTTTTTCATACTTATGAGATACCTAGAAAGGTGTTCCTTCCTCAGCTTGCGACAGTTTGTGTCAAAGCATGAGATGACATAAAATTCTCGGGGGACTTCTTTAAGTGACACCAGGAAGCTTTACTACACACACACACAAACACAAGCACACAGACAGCATTTTTTCTTTTTTTTAAGAAGTGCTGAATAATAGTGCTGTACTAAGCAGACTGGGCCAATTATGCCCTTTGGGACTGGGAACAGGCATCAGTGTATGCATACGTCTCAGCGTTTGTGTGCATGAGGACTATCATTGAGTCATGCAGACAGCAGGACTGTACGTCAGGGTGCTGTCAGGCATCTGCCTGCCTGCCACTGCAAAACACACACACACACGTTCACACAACAGGGGAGGAAAAAGGCAAAAGTCTGTCATGGATGCTGGACAAAAAGAATGTTTAAGAACCATGCATAGACGTGCTGCTGTGCAGACAAGCTGGAGGGGAAGTGAAAAAATACTGTGGCAGCATTGTGTTGTATATTTACATCTGCACTGAGAGCCGCAGGCTTGGTTTCCATAGAAAAACCCAGGCCGAGCAGCAACAATAAACTGCTTTAGAAAGTCGTAATAAGAATCAAATCTGAACTTCTTAATAATATTGTTCATTAAGTCGCCCTGGCTCCTCCTACAGTTTTGAGGTAGAACATCACAGTCATTAAAACAAATCTCTAAGCCCTGCACATGCACAGTCATACACAAGTGATACACATGATGAAGAGGCTGGAAAAAGATGACACCAGAAGCCACCAAAAGTATCAAGTGACAACGCAGAGTATTTTTCCAGACCAAACAAGATTAAGGCTGCATATTTGACATATAATATACAGCTTAAAAAATAGTTGGGACCTGAGAAGGCACCAAAAAGTGAAACAGTGTGGTTCCAGGCAAGAAACTATAGTTGTAAACAGCTGCGTCTCTTCCTATGCACTGCAGGTCCAAGAATGTGCATGATAAATATCGGTGTACTTAAAAACAAGTTCAAGGCACATACTTGTAAGATTCAAAAATTGTAGTTCTTTTTGCTTTTACTACCTTGAAGTGAAATAAATTAGACTATGTTGTGACATCTGTTGGCTAATGCATTGTTTCCACCTGACACAGTTACACCGTAATGCATTCTAGCTGTGACAGTACTGTTTCATCCTTCATTCTTAGAGCAGCCTCATTTCAACGTGTACAAGCCACATTCACTCAAAAATCTGTTGCACTTTACAAATCAGTCACATTCATTCTACAACTAAAGCTCCAGAGATGTATGACCATGCTTTGTCCCCTCTGCTGTTAAAAAGAAGTAGGATTTCTCCAAGATGTTGTCTTTTAAGGTGCTGAACCTCTCAATTCCTTGATTAAAGCCCATGACGGGTTGATTTCTGGCCTGCAGGGATGTGATAATATGAGTTTGCACAGGGGGGTTAATTTAACAAAACTGACCAACATCTCTTGGGTCTTTCCATGTCTGACTTCCCAAACATATCTCTCTGTGTTGATTGCCTCAATTTCCTTTGAAAAAATAGACCAGATGTGGATTTTAAAGTGAGCAGATGGAACACCAACTACAACTCCAGTGAATATGTTGTAGCTGAAATGTGTCACAAATGAAGTAACACCTGCAAGCTAGTTCAGGCAGGCAATCTGAGCTGCATTCCATGTGATCTGCCTCACTCTACATGCCACATAATCTAACATGCACGTCCAAACTGGGAGTATTATTTAAACTGCTGCACTAAAGCAGCCCACCATTCCAGCATCAACTTTAATCTCCAGGTCAGAATTTCTGTCATTACTAAAATAACAAATTGAGGAAGGAGTGATGGGATTTTCATAAACGTTCATGTGAGTTGTCCGACTAGACTGTGTTGAGAAGAAACCAGAGTCAACAAGATAATCTGTTTTGGATGCATATGAGAAAATGTTTGTATTTTTTTAGGAATCCCTTTTTTTAATGGATAAGTTTAAACTATTTTCTAATTTCAGTGTAATTTCAGTGTAGTCGGCTTATCAGTGTAGAGCTGATTGCTCATGTGACAACTAATGACTATGTTGAGCACATCAAACCTTATTTGAATTAAGCAGGGGCGAGATCACAAGTTTGATGACAATATAATGTTTTATCAATCCAATTGAAAACATTTTGATCCGTATCTATACAAATTATGCCCCAATACAATATTCAATTTAATTCAGGAGCTAGTGATCAAAATTAAATGATGTCACTTGCTGATTCAACACATTTACTACAATTTTCTTTCTGAGTTCAGTCAGACATTTAAGTGCAAAATAATTAGTTATTTTATTAAAAAATAGCCAAGCCAACAAAATGTATTTATAAAGCGCTTTGAAATACAGCGAGTACTGACCAAAGTGCTCAATACTGAGAACACAAAATAAATCTGGTAATATAACACAATAAAACAAAGTCAAATCTAAAATAGGCCAAAATGAGACCATGATGAATACAAGATAAAAACAAATAAAAATCACATAATTAAAAATTAAATTAATAAAATCAACACTCAAAATGGGTCAAAGGCCAAAAATTCTTTGTTCTACATATTGTGAACATTATTAATTTTTATTTGTAGATATTAAAAGGTAGGTCGGGAAAAACGTTCGAGCAACCTACATTTTGAAAATACACACTTCAAAAGTCCCAACCCCTTTCTTCAGACTTTCCCCCCGAAGCCACGCTACCATTGCACAAGAACACGCAGAGGGGGTAGGGACAAATGGCAGTTTAGTTTGATTGACATATCACCATCCAATCTTTTAAAACAGGCCAGATAAAATGATTGGATGGTGTTTTTTTAGTCCTGTCCTAAAATTTCTCATTTTTGTGTTTGAGAATTTAATCAACTGGCTGCAATCAGGGTGTGAAGTAGATTTTAAGCAATATAGTAAAAAATGCTCCTGAAAAACATCTCCTACCCTGCCTTTAAAGCATGATAGTTTAAAACTTACTTCTATTTACAGTCTTAAATCAAATATTTGTACACGCAGATACACAACCACACCCTCGCATTTTCCTAATTGAATTAAAATAAGAAATTTGGTTTGTTAAAACACAGCAAATGGGAACAATCTCACAGGTTATTTCTGAATTGTTTCTTAGAAGTGATAACTCTATAGATGTATGATGAATATTAGATGCTATATGATCATTTATCACTGAATTGCACTGATGTACACTCATGGGAGTCTTTATGAGGTACACCTTGGTCGTACTGAATTGGACTCCCTTTTACCTCCAGAACTGCCTTATTTCTTTGATGTGTTGTATGTTCAGGGACAGTTTTTTTTTCCATACCTTGCCATTTGTTAATTTAGTTACTGTTGCCTTTCCATGATTTTCAACCAGCCTGCCCATCCTCTGACAACAACAAGACATTATGCTCCAGCATAGCAAGTAATTAAACAGGTGTACCTGCTAAAGTGGCCGCTGAGTGAGGATCGATGTATTGTTACACCACTCGTACTGAGTATCCTTCATGCTACAGCTCAGCACAGGCAGGATGAAAGGAAGGGAGTAGGGTATGAAAAAATGGTATGATAAAAAGAAGAAGTAATGAAGTAAATATAGAGTTGAAACATGCAATTAATAGGTGAAGCAAAGTGAACACAGAAAACATTAAAAATGGAAGTAAAAGACAGATAAGGAAGAATTAGTTAAAGGAGGAAGAGAAGATGTGTTTAAAAAAAGAGCTAAAATCAGATCGAGTGAAAGAAGGAATGTTTAAGTGAAATTATTTGTGAGGATGAATAAGCCCCGGGAGGTGCAGTCGCCTGTTGCTACAGCTCAGTCATATCATCGCCTCCTCTGGGTTTTCCTCCAACACTCCAGAAGGTTCCACCTACACAGCACACACCGCCTCACACATCCACTGAGGCCCGTCTGTGAGCACGCAGACAAACATGCACACACAAATGCAATCGTCCTCTCAGCAACTCGGCTAATCCATTGAAAATAGTCCCCAAGTGGAAAACAGTCTGTTCTCTCACACATATCTACTCATTGTAAAGTCGAGCTGTCTGCTCTGATGTACGATGACAAATTACTCGTCTAATTTCATTACACCCACGCATTTCAGCCAATGGCCAACTAATAGGGTGTAGTTAGCTTCCATTATCTTTAGCTTCAAATGCAAGAGGAATTATCCTATGGTAAACCACCAAAATTGCTCAACGGGGAATATTCTACAAATTTTATAAACTTTTTTCTGCTCTTGACTGTGGTTTTTGTTAATGGGAAGGCCAGTTTTTCCTTTGATGTAATTCCTGTCATTTAAAGACTTAACCATATGGGATAACAAGACCTTCCGAGACATTCAAATAGGAAAAACCTCCCTCAGCAAGTTTTAATTGGTTTCACTTAATCTCATAGCGGTATTTTGTTCCAGCTTTCACAACACAATGCAAGGAGCAGCTTTTCCACCAGCCTGTTTCTTTTCATCTCTCCTCCACTCTCCCTCCCCTTTTCCCTCTCCATTTCCTTTCCTCAGTCAGCCTGCTTCCCTGTGCGATTGTTAATCTAATGCTACTAGAACAGGAGTTGATGTTGCTCATCTGATACCACTAAGTCTCAGATGACACACTCGAGCTCAGGTACAATCAGACGGGGACAGGCCCAGGAGCCCCAGCAGCTTCACTAATGTTTTTTAGCACTTTTAGAAGCCTGGGTCCCAGAGTGGATCATTAAACTGGAGAATATCGGTGGCAGATGAACCAAGGGTGCAAGAGCTTGCTGGATCACTCCCAAAACAGAGCTGGAGAAGAATGGGATAAGAAGAAAGTTCTGCCTTTGTCTAAACACAGCTCATTAGCAGAAACAGGTTTGCCGCTCAATGAACGATAGAGTATACAGTGGGGTGGGGGAAAAAAGAAATGATATGAAAAGTAGGAAGAAAGACGCAGGGGTGCTGACAATGAGGGAATGACAGTTCCATGCTGAATAGGCAGGAGCGTCTAATCTACTGTTAGACATCCGCATCAAAAAATGCCTCTTCTACAACAACTGTTCCGCTTCCTGTCAATTAGGTGCCAGGAGATTGCACGCACATTTGTCCAAGCGGGGAAAAACACACACACACACATACACACTAGCTACTCGGTTGAAATGGCGCATGCACCCACCCACACATGCAGCACACACCTCATCAAGCTGCAACGAGTGAGCCGTGATTAGTCTATCCGGGTCTCAGCATGCAGTGTGTGCGACTATGCATTTACTTGACAGAGAGTGTGTGAAGAAACTATTCCCTATGATTTGTTTGACAAATAGAAAGTGAGTGCAAAGAAGCTGCAATTACTCTACATTTGAAGGGGGGGAAAAAATAGCCGGTGAGGCCTAAAAACGGGGATGTAGACAGTGATGAAGACTGGTACCTGAATAGTGATGACGAGCTGAAATTAAACCAGCATACGGAGCTGAATCATGGGGAGAGATGCCATGAGCAAACAATTAGTCAAAAAAAGGCCCAATACTTTCAAATGAAGCAGCCTGTACTTCACCATTATTCCACATTGTGCCACAAAATGAGACATTTTGGTACCGGTGTCATCTTTATTTAATCAAGCCTAATTAAGTTAATTTTGGACAAGGACAGAAACTCCAGGTACATCTTGCTCACACAGACATTTATGTGCCAATTATGTCAGTAGATGCTGGAAATTGTTGGTGCCCTCTGCCATCTCCTCAGCCCAAAACACCAATCAGCCATGTTGCACTTCCACATAACAAGCTCACAGAAAATGGCTGCAACTTTTCTGTCACCAACTTCTCTCTCTCTTTTTATTTTTTAATGAGGTAAAGGGTCAGTATCTGATTTTGACCTCAGCATGGTTGGAGAGGACATAACTGATGGTGTAGCTTGAGGGGCGGCTGAAGCAGACTTGATGAAAAATGATGTTGGGGTTTGGAGACTTTTTCAGCCTGAGTCAACTGGATGTGGTGGTGGAAGTGTAGATGCTGTTTATTTCATTTGGTGCATGTTAAGCGCAATGTGTTGGATAGTCTGTTCTCACCGCCTGGCTGCTCTGATCTCATCCCCTCACAGAGGGGTTTTATATAAGCCTTAACATCAACATGGTTCTCGGTGATGATTACTTCAGTAAAGAGGAGAAAGAAAATATTAGGAGGAGGGGGCACAAGGACATAAAAAGAGCTGGTGGAGATAAAGAAAAGAGAACAATAATAAAAACAGGAAATTTATATAGAGAGATAAACAGGGGAAATATGATAATTCTAAAGAAATGGCAGGAATGGGAAGGATGTAAAAGCAAAAGGCTGAGATGAGGAAAGAAAAGGGTAGATTAGCTCCGGAGAGGAACTAGGTGAGGAAAAGATGAAAAAAGAGTGAAAATTAAAATGATGAGAAAGGGAGAAAGAAAGAGGAGAGAGGGGCGGGATGAAAGGTGGAAGGAAGAAAAGGAGACAGATCAGATTAAATGTGTGTAAGAAAAAAGCTCTTGTGAAAGAGGAGAGAAAGGGGGATGAAGAAGAGATGAGGAAAAGGGAAGGAAAACAAAGATTAAAGCAGAGGAAAGAGAGTGCAAAGAGGAACAGGAAAAGAAAAGGGAAAAGGAAGAAAGAAGGGGAGGATCAGAGGAAAATACACGGGAACATACTGTACTCGCACTAAAATGTCAATCATGGGGAGTGCTCAGCGTTCTGTCTGTTCGCCTTACATCCCCTGACAGAGTCGACAGTTTGTGTTTGCTCAGACAGCAGATCAGGAGGCCAACATTAAGAGACTATTGACTCCATCCAAGTGCTTAAACAAACATATATCTGCATCAAACGCCTGTCAGCCCTCCAGAGCATGAGGAAGTGCTGTGGTAACAACTGAAGCTCGAGGTTGCAAGAGTCAGAAACTATCTACACTAAGGCTCAACCAATAAGCTTTTTCTGTAAGAAGCATGCACAGCATTTCCCTCTTTTTCCTTTTTTTGAAATGGAGTCAAAATCTTGTGATATTTAAAACTTAAAAGGTGAGAGTCAGGACAGTTTGATGACTGCCTGTCTGCTTTAGGCTCTACTGTTATTTCAAGCTGTGCAGCTGCTTTAAATTAATTCAATTGCAAGCACACAGAGGCAACTTCTTATATACTAAAGTATGAAGGTTTAGTGTATACTGTAAGCATGAGTTTTTGATGCCAAGATCAAACACTTCATACAAAAGATCTTAAGAAGATCTTCAATCATCCTTGAAGGGAAGTTGTTTGAAACATTCAGCTGAAGAATAAAGAAAGCACTGGGTTGAAGAGCCTGGAGTCTCCAGGCAAGATGGCGGCTGACATCACACATAGTTGTCTGGCAAAGCAGATGGGGGGATGTAAACAGCAACTGGGAAGGCATGGAAGAACTCCCTGTATGTAGTGTGGATTTAGCCCCAGGTTAATAGTTCAATACTTGAGAGCTCTTTGTGCATCGAATAAAAAAAGTTACCCGTGAGTGTCTTTCCATGGAACTCAGATTAATTCCTGCTTTCTCAAAACTGTTGCTTTTATAATTGTAAATCTTAACAACACAGTAAAAATGCAGAATTTGAGAGGAGTCTGGCTCAGAGCCCTGTATTGGGTCTGGGATCCAGCAGGACCCAATGCAAATTTTGCAGTAGTTTTTAAGGTTGCATTGAAAAACCTGAAAAACTAGAAGTATAAGCTAATTATTATATTATTACCTCTGCCAAGGCGGAGAGGTAATGTTTTTGATGCTGTTCATTTGTCTGTTAGCAACATAACTCAAAAAGTAAATGATGGATTTTGACGAAATTTTTAAGAAATCTCAGAAATGGTATAAGGAACGAGTGATTCGATTTTGGGGGTGATCTGGGTCCCTGTCTAGATCCAGGAAATTTTTTTTACACGAGAACCGCAAACACTCAAATACCCCTTAGAACCACCAGAGGGGGGTATTCTGGCATGGATGCACCTCCATTAGAGGCATAAACTTTCGCCAAATGTAGAAACTTTTAAATCCAGGTTAAAAACATTTCTGTTCTCATGCATCTATGCATGAAACC
>JAOXYM010000025.1:4583240-4596524 GCA_028567055.1 Leptatherina wallacei
AGACTACTGTAACGCTGTCCTTACATGTCTCCCTAAAAAGTCCATCAGACAGCTGCAGTTAGTCCAGAATGCTGCTGATCGAGTCCTCACTAAGATCAGGAATGTGCATCATATAACACCAGTCCTAAGATCTTTACACTGGCTTCCCGTTTGTCAAAGAATCCACTTCAAAATCCCGCTGTTAGTTTACAAAGCACTGAATGGTTTAGGACCAACATACATTCAGGAACTTCTGGTTCGTTATGAACCAACCAGATCCCTCAGGTCATCACGGTCAAGGCTACTTTCAGTTTCCAGAGTCAAAACTAGACACGGAAAGGCAACATTTACTATATATAACATTTGCTCAAAGTGCTCAGAATTTGTTTTAGGTTTGACTTCTTTTCGATGAGTAAAACCTTTTCTTCTACTGCCATCCCGAGTAACTATTAGCTTAGCATCACATCAGAATTATTTACTGATTCTCCATAATAAAAGTGCTCTAACTGTTGTCTACTTAAAGTGAGAGACTTACTTCTCATATGTATTTTGTACAACCCCACTTCAGTCAAATAGAGAATAAATAAATAAATAAATAAATCTTTTCTCAAGATTATTGCAAGTCATTCTGACATGGAATTCCTAATCTGAGCAATCATATAGTTGTCTGGCACTGATATAGAGACAAATCGCAAAAGAAACAGAAAAGGTTTACTTTTGTATGGAAAAAGAAATCCTAAGCTAACCTTTTAGTGGTGGTATTATTTCCTCCTTTGATTTTGATCATATCTGTAATTTGAGATTTGTAAGCAACAGAACAAATCTGGAGATTCCTAATTACTACGAAATTAATATAAGTTTCTAAAACCTTCTGTTCTCATGCTAAAACATAAGTATACTTGCATTCATGTGACCAGTAGTTTAGCTTTCAGGCTGGTCTCAAGTGGTTTGCTTAGAGTTAAAATAGTTGACTGCCTGTCCTTGGGTTTTAGGCCTGAATTAACTGGGTCGGGTTGATAGAAGCTGAAATTTCTGCCCCATGCAGTTTCTCTCCTGAGTTAAAATTTCTAGTCTAGCTGTTACATTTTGCTCCGACTCAGAGGCTGAAAGGATCCAAGTCACACTCCACACTGAGGGTCTTTTACTCGGCCGACCTTATCAGAGTGCATAAACCTAACACAGAAAATGCTTCCCAGACAACCCGTCACACATATGCAGTCGCCACAAGTCACAGAGAGCTTGCCTGTGTGTGTTTCTTTGTATACGCTGCCTGGCGGAGTACCGAGTGCACCCCTACCTTTGCTGTCAATCTTGCTCTCACACTGGAACAGCTGGGGCATGTGGCCTCTCCTCTCTCCGGCAGTGCGGCTAACACACAAACACGCACGCAGCACTCTCCCACCTGCTGCGCCCAAACGGCTGATGGACACGCAGGCTTGATGCTGTAGCACTCTCCTATTTCAATTACCCTTCCACTCTTTTTTTTTACACCCCCTGTCCCAATCTTTCTTGGCGACACAAAATATATAACTTGCTTCCACCAAAGGTTTATTGTCTCCTTTTGCTGAAATTCCTCACCCACCTTTTCTTTTTTTTTCCCTTTTAACCCCAGTCAAAAGCAGCATTTTCTCTATCAATGATACACCAAAGCTGCTGCTGTGCCTACAGCAATGAGCTGGAGGTAATAAAACGGAACAAAATGGAAACTCTACCTCTACCCCCACCAACAGCAAAAGGATGAGGAACAGAGGAGTGACAGAGGCTCTGATAGCCACTCATCCGTATAATCACATCCTGCTATTAGAATACTGCAGCTATCTGATGCCATTTGTTCTATCAGTGGATAAGCATTAGCACTCATTAGTCACATGCATTAGCTCCAGAATTAGGTCTGACAGAGTAGTCGTCCTGGGATTAATACAGGAAAATAGGGTGAAAGAATGATATGTTGAGAAAAGGCTGGATTGATGGATGGGTGGGCAGGTAGAAGTATCGACTAGTGGGCTGACTGACGGTGTGATAAAAGAATGGGCACGTATGTTTAGAGACAGAACATAATTTGATGTGTAGATTTGATGGATGGGATTATTTGCTGGTGAATAAATGGGGACACACTTTGAGTCAGCTAGAAAAGTTTGACTAAATTAAGGTTTTAAAGCCAGATGCTGATACAAATATTGTTGTTTACACTGTGTGCAGAGTCATAAGGCAAACTATAATCCCCAGATGAACTTAATTTATGAACAGATTTAACATTCTCAATAATAAAAATGTTACTGAACTTTAAAGTTGAATGTTTGACAAAAAAGGTGAATTTAGTTGTTTTTTTAGAGGAATATTAACATGTAAATATGTTGCTATATTACCTAAATAATTACTTAAACTCGTTTAATCAAAATTTTTTGGAGACAGCATAGCAGAAAAGTGCTTAAAATCTACCACCCTCACCAGGATGTACCCAGCCACTTGTCAGCTGGGAAAGATTCCAGCAATTTTGCACAAAATTAATCGAAATAATAGGGCTGGATTTTTTTCCCGGAAGGAATGCAAACTCATTAATAGAAGGAATTTAACACTTTTATAAATGACTAAATTTTCCTCTATTTCATCTTTGTAGAATATACTTACAAACTGCTATCTACCAATGATCTAGCACACAAAAACACTGCAAGACCAAGGGGTATAAACATTAACCAATATGAGTTGTAACCCAATTCTAACACTGATATAATTTGATCTGTCTGCAGATCTCTGGCTTGAATATAGCATCATAAACTGGTGTATAATACAATACTAGTTTTAGTATTTGGCCGAGTAAGGTTTTGTAGGGTTTTGTTAAGTCATCAAAACATCTGCATCAGCATTAAAGTAAGGCATGAAAGTGAGATAGCACCATTACTTCTTTGATGCACAGAAGAGTAACATGATGAGAATTAGCAGGACAGATCATATTATCCTATTTTAGCTTCTCTTTAATGGCTCCCGTTAAATCCAAAATAGAATTTCACATTTTTGAAGCTCCATCGTATAAAAAAGATTTCATATTTCCCAATAGAACACTTTATTCTCAGACTGGTGGTTCACTTGTGGTTCTTTGAGAGGTAGAGCATTTGCCTGTCTGGCCCCTTTCTTATGGAATCAGCTGATTCAGGAGGCAGACGCCCTCTCTACCTTTAAGATTAGGCTTAAAACCTTCCTTTTTGATAAATCTTACAGTATGGGGTGGTTTAGCCATCCCTTTGTTATGCTGCCATAGGCTTTGACTGCAGGGTTTGAGTCGCATGATGCACTGAACACTTCCTTCCCTTTTTGTTTCTCTGCTCTTTATTACCATTTATAAATATATAACATTATTGGTGTCATTAGCTTGTACTTCTCTTCTCTGTCAGCAGGTATCCCTGGCTAAAAGGTGTGGTACTTACTGAACCCTTTTTCCTGTTCCCACCACCCCCAATCCGTTGAGTCAGATGGCCGCCCTCCCTGAGCCTGATTCTGCTGGAAGTTTGTCCTTCCTGTTAAAAGGCTTGTCCACTGAGGCTCACTGCCCCATTCATGCTCAGGATAGAGGATTAAATTGAAGTTTTGCCACAGTCTGTTGGCTTTTCCTTAGCTAGGCAATTGTTCTTTGTGAATTGGCTTGTATGAACACAGTTATTACAAATTGGACAAATGTGGATTTGTTTTAATTGGATCACAATGAATTGGCTTGAATTGATTATTTCTATAAAGTGCCTTGAGATGACTGTTGTGACTAACTATGCAAATACAGCTGAATTGAATGTAATTGAACAGAGTATGTGCAGCATTTGAGCAACAAATCAGCTGGCATGCCTATCAGATGCCCTGCAATGATCTTGAATGTTGCTTGTGAGGTCAATTCAAAAGATGTCTGCGAAGAAATGCTAACATGTTGACAATGCATCATGAAATCTAAAATCTGGAAATCATTTGGATTTTATAAGAAGGAAGGAACATTGTACTAGTCGGGTACTGATTACACACGCCAGATCAGAACACTTATCTGGTGAGACATCATGGTGGATACCTTGATGCCAATACAGGTAGTAGCAACAACAACAACACAAGAAATAGATACTGAAGGAATTTTGATTCCACAGCTTAGCCACAACTTTCTCAGGCCAAAGAGAATTATAGCATATATTACTCATTTTGCTACAAAACATCTTCCAACTTAGTGTGGTTAAAAAGACTGGTTTGTTGACACCATACACATATTAGAGTTTTGCTAGATATCAGCTAAATAGCATTTCATCAACATATGTTTTTTCTGTGTTATTAAGTAACAAATATGGGAACTCCACAAAAATACAAATTATTTTATAAAAGAAAATGAATGTCTGTGTTAAAGAAATAGTAAGAACTGTATCAGAGTGCATCAAATCTAATCAACAAGAAATGCAAACTAAACCAAATTTTCTGCTTTTAAGATAACAGCCTCTGGATCATATCTCACGCTGTATGATTATGCACTGAATTGTGTTTTCAGGATGAGATAACCACCCATCATATGAACATGCTAAAAAGGTTAACAATTTGATTTACCCTTGAGGCACACTTACTGAATCTGTTTAAAAGGAATATTCAAAATTTGCCATTTTTGGTTTGATCAACCTGAAAATTTAAGGTCACATTTTATCTCTGTTACCCATGATGGCTCCCAGGGCTTTGCTTTCAGCCCTAATAGTACAGGTACCATAACTCTTGGTCATACTTTAAGCTATGGGTGGGCAATATCAAATATACTGGATGTATCCCAAGTTGAAATAGACAGGGCAGTGACAATTTTAAGTCGTCTACATTTGAAGTCCATTGTAGTTTAGCTTGTAGTTTGTAGTTTGCAGACAGACAGCAAACTCCCCCACTCATCCAGAATACTTTGTGCGTTGTTCTCTCCGGAGGCAGGAAAGACTCGGGCTGGGTATCAAGAACCTCACGATTTGATTTTGATTCTTTAGGTTGCAATTCGAGTAGGTTTCAATTCAATATTGATTTAAATGCTTCGATGTCGATTCAGTAAGAAGTAGAAATACACAAATAATTAAAGTTCCTATTGACCATTTTTAAATCCTACTGGTGTGTTTTTATGATTGACAATGTTAAATTTACAATGTTTTAGAGCAAATGTCAAAACCTCAAGATATATATCGTGTATCGTAATGAAGCCAAAAAAAAAATTGCAGTTTTAGTTTTAGGCCATATCACCCAGAAAATGCTGTATCCAAGGTCGCAGCTACGCACGACATCCAGATGTATCCATTTACCATTTTCTTCTTCTTCTCTTCACGATTGTTTGTAGGACATTAATTTAGTTTTTCATACAATTTATTTCAAACTTGAGATTCATAAAACAGAGCTTCTCCTTGCAGGCATTTGATAAATCTATGGTAGAAAAAGCTTTGGCAACACTATTGCTCATCCTTACCACCAACTTGTGTGTCTGAGTATCATTGTAACTCACACATCATAAGTTCAAGCTCATATCAATGTTGTTCTGTCTTACTTCCACCAATATTAATTGTTTACCCTCAATTTCATTTTAAAGCTTTCATCCAATTGAATATTATAAGTCAATCTTCTGTGGCCTTCCATTCAACCGTTTCCATCAACTTTAACATACCCAGAATTCAGCAACGTGAATCTTAATCAAAGCCTTCTCTATGCAGCACATTACAACTAGTCACCATGAACTGAATTCAACATTCCTACTATTATGGTCTTCAATATCCCAGCTCAGTTAGGTGTCTTAGTAGTATCAGATCCTCCTAGTCGTACTCCCCTGTCCACATGACAACTATCTTCTCTCAGTCTCGCTTTTTACATGTTTAAATGTTCACCTGTATTTATCATATAATATTATTGTATATAGCTGTTTTCCATGTCTTAATAAAATATGCTTATCATTATTGGGCAACACCTTCCTTATTTCCACAGATACATACCACTTGGAAAATGTTGAATGCAATTAGCATTCAAGTGTAGGGAGGGATATGGCATTGGTATTTAAACTAAAATACACAAATCATGAGTGTAAAAACAATAAGTTAATCTATAAAAAAATTAATCAGCAATCATAACAGGTAATTAATAGTTTTGGACATTTATCAAGCAAGACATGCTAAATAATAGCTTGTTTCAGCCAATTAACTCCAAAACGAGGATCATTACACAAAGATACATCATCTGGGAAAAAATGTAATAATTAAAAGAAAAATTACAAGATGATTGGTGAAAGCAAGTGTAATCATTATGCAAGACTTATCTGCAGCAGGCTGGATCGGCATGTTACTGTCTAAACAACTGAAGCTTTACCTTATTATTCCTCAGTTCTGTGTAACTTCTGTTATAAAGCCTTCACTGAGCTTGAACTGCAGTTCAGAGACCTCCAGTTCAACTTTTCCAAATTATTCTGCATGTAAGATTTCACTTAATTAAACATTGGGTTTTAGTTTTTCTGTGGAAGATTTAGCTTGTGTTGTTTCTCACGTCTGTTTCGATCAGTGATAACGATCTCAGACAAGTTTGATAATGAGTTTCCCAGGTGAGCTTGATTAAAGCGTAACAACTTAAGGAGGTCAAATCACATTATTAAGCATGTCACAGTTTCCATGCAGTATCGGGTAAAAGAAGGATCTTTCTGCAAATGAAAAGCATGAAATATAGCAATGCCTTGTGAATGAAAACATTAAAACATCTGTGTGTGATTCAATGAGCAAACAGATTTCTTCAGATGAATGTCAAGGAAAGTCTCTGTCTGGCAAATGCATCATACTTAGAGAGTAACCGTTAAAAATATACTGATGAGCAGCAAGCAGGTATTTGAAGCTGCTGGTGTCTCAGGAATTCCAAGAACCTCTCCATGCAAGATTTTTCAGAGGCTGCAGTTGTGCATAAAGCTGTATTTCAGCCCCCATTAACCGAGGCTCATGAAAAGAAAAACTTGTAGTGGGCTCAGAAATACATGTAGTCTCATTTTCAAACAATTTTATTCACTGGAGGATGCCGTGCTACACTGGATGGTCCACATGGATAGACTTCTGGATAGTCACCATGTCCCAACAAGGCTGCATGTCAGCAGGGAGGTGTTGGAGTGTTGTTTTGGGCTTTTATAGAGTGCCCAAGGGGTGTCAAGATGACCTCAGCAAAATACTTGCAGTTTCTAACTGAACGCGGTATAAAATGAAGAACCGTTCTTTTTGCAGCAGGGCTCTGCAGTACAAATATTTTGAATGTACGTGTGACCAAAAAATTTGTTGAGTGTGACAAAAAAAATTTCATAGTTGCATTGGTTCGTCTTAACATTTCACAGGTCTAGGTGTCAGACTTTCATCTACCCAAATGTCTTTTGCGTATTCTTTATTCATCCCACTCCTTACCTGAGCTCAGGAGAGAATGACACCATGCTAAAAAGCCAAATAAAGATAGATAAGTGGTTGATCTTCACCTCTGATTGGTTCTAATTCACAATTGTACACGTGTTGTGTGTTTGGGTTTGAAATTGCGACTAACTCACATTAAACAACCGGTACGACGAATAACGACCCCGATGAGAATCACAGAAAATGGAATGCATTTCGACCACTACAGCTTCGAGTCTACGTGACATCACTTGAACTGATGGAGCTCAAGTCTCCTCCAGTTGTTCAGAAGAAACAGCTTTTGGTGAAGCATTAGACTGAGAATATACTGGCTGAAAAACATGAGGCCAAATTATAAAACCAGAGCAGCTTCCATCAAACTCACTTGTGTGTTTGAGCAGCGCCGGGAGGCTGAAGAAGATCCATGGAAAATTAAATTGATTGTGGTCCACAAAACCATTAAAAAGAGACTTTCTTTTTTTTAAGAAAAAAAATAGAAGTTTATGGCTGGTTGAGCAGCCATAAACATGACATAAAATACCCAAAGATGACCTGCCTTTCATGATGATGAAAAGGCAATGTAATAAAATGAGCTGCTGGAGGCCTTGAAAATATGGGTACACATTAATTATTTGCTGGTGCACCCAAATTATAAAGTTAGGTGCATCAGTGCAACCAATGCAAAAAGTTAGCCTTGAACAGTGTGCAGTAAAGACAATGCTCCTTCTCATGCTGCAAAAACACAATTGAATCATTGGCTGTTAAGGGTACAAAGGGAGAAAAACTTGTGGTGTGGCGACTGTCATCCCCTGACCTCAGCCCAACTGAGAACCTGAAGAGGATCCTAGAAGATCTATGGTGGGGGGGGGTTACTTTAGATTTTTTTTTAGAACAGCATACGTAATGAACAAAATAACACAGGTGCAATATTTTACTTCTTTTGAACCTATTTAATGTTTTAAAACTGTTATGCAGAATAACTTGGAACAGTGCTGTATCCGTAACGCTAGGCTTTCATGAAATTCCCACATCTGTTATAAAAACAACTTGTTACTTCTGACTGTGGAGACATGATTGGTATTTCTATCACTGATTCACCAGGAGAGGCTTTCGTGGGAAAGATCCAGATAATCTCCAACAAAAAGAGCATCTTTGGGTTTTGCATTGCTGGCTTAAACTCAAAATTTCAGCTTGAAATCTAAGCCGTAAAATTCCCCAATCAATAATTACAAAAAATAGCTGTAAGAAGCATCAAACAGCAGGTACTTTACATGTCTAAGTTTAATAGTTTTTTCTATTCTTATCAAACTGTATTCTGATCAGCCACTTACAAATAGCAACAGTCCAGTTCCCCATGGGCATCATTAAAGTTTAATCAGATCTGAATTAATCGTGCATGCTTGTGTAGAAGCAGATCAAAATGTCTCATTACAATCAATCATTTGGGTTAAGGACTTCATGAAGCGGCAGAGCTGATGACTTTTAGATCACAGAAATAACGATATCACGTCAGATCCAAGTGACTGAGACGCTGGTTAATATCAGATTTTACTGAACCTTAAATATCCATCACAAATCACACGCAGGTATGTCCTTTAGTTCTTAACAAAATGACAAATGCTCCCCTTCTATTGTTTCTATCTATACTCAGCGGGAGGGGGGTAAATGTCATCAATAGCACATCCCTATTAGAGGAAAGCAGATGCCACCTCCATCTCGGTGCTGCTCGGCGTCTTGTCTAAATGAAAGCTTGGGCTCGAAGCGCAGCTGGGGCACGCACACACTCAGACACACAAACAGATACAGAGAACGAATATTGAATGAAAGAGAAGACAGAAGAAAGGGAAGGCTGACTGCGGGAGAAAAAGAAATATGTTAGTTAAAGGTGGCGAAAGCGAGTCAGTGCAGAGTGGGAGCCACAGTGCCGCTGAACTGGCTAAAGTAATGAGGCTGGCATAGCAGGGAATATGGCTAATATGGAGAGATCAAACTACTGCTACACCTCAAGGAACATGCTCCCTGGGATCCTTGCACTTAGATGTGACACCCCACAGGCCCCCACACACACAGGCAGTAGGTGTGTTAGCAAGGTTTAATATTTAACATATTTCAAATGAATCATGATGTATTGACTTAAAAAACACATGGAAATGACTGAGAAGCAGGTTATTTCACAGATAATGAAACTTAGCTCCTCACGCCTTATGAAGCCAAAACTATATTATAGATAAAGATGGAGAAAATGAAGATGCAGAAAGTAGATGAAAAAGTAGCAACCTGTAGGAACTTGGAATTCAAAAGTGTCAATTTGATTTTTTTAACCTCAGAGCTATTATTTCAGACCAATATTTTTACTTGTTTGCATGTCAAAGATGGATATCTCACATATCATAACCTAAATTTGTTTGGTGTGTTGGTTGTGCATCTCAGAAATTTCTGAATGCAAATAATGCAATATGTAGGTACCTGGTAGAGGTAGCACTGGGGCAAAAGTGACCAGATTTTTCAGCATTCTGGATATTAGGGGAATTAAATACCATATATAATTTTGCAGCTGTTTATATTCTGCTCTGATCTTACCAGGCAAATATAAATCATTTTTAATGTCTCCATGTTCATCGTTTACATCCTGAAAATCTGGTAGTTTTGTTCAGTCTGATGCTGAAATGTGGGATGAGAGAAGGCAGAAAGCAATATTACACTATGGTATGATTTTTTCCCAGATGAAAATTGCTGAATTGAAAAAGGTCTTGGAGGTGACATTCAACTTGATTGTTTTCTCCTTGACAGAAATACAGTGATTCAGTTTGTTACTAAATAATATGTGAATTGTATTTGATAAGGCTGTTATCTACAACTTCACCACAAGATGTCAGTAATTATTACACTGTGTGGAGTTTACATGTTCTCCTTGTGTACGTGTGGGTTCTCTGACCTCCTCCCACAGGCCAAAGACATGCATGGTAGGTCAGGCAAGAGGCAGGGTACACCCTGGACAGGTCACCAGTCCATTGCAGGGCCAACACAGAGAGACAGACAACCATTCATGCACACACTCACTCCTAGGGAGAATTTAGAGTGAACAATTAACCTAACATGCATGTCTTTGGACAGTGGGAGGAAGCCAGAGTACCTGGTAAGAATCCATGCATACATGGGGAGAACATGCAAACTCTGCACAGAAAAGCCACTGTTTCGAACCCCTCCCCAGCTCGAACCAGAAATCCCATCTGGCTCAAACTTTGCCTGGGGGTTGAACCAGTGACCTTCTTGCTGTGAGGCTGTGGTGCTAACCACCACACCACCGTGCAGCACATTGTGCAGACATATTGTAGAAATAATATTTTGCCAGAAGCCTAATAATAGGTAAATCTTTCAAATTGCTGAATAATATTAAATAAAATTAAATATAAAATTAAAGGAAGGGAAATTACTATATTTCATATCATTTATATTAAATTGTCTTGTATCACTATTTTCAATTATAGTATTTTAGATATTCATATATACAATATGAATGAACAAAATAAATAGAAGATGGGTTTTAATTCAGTGTAAAAACTAAGAGGGAAGCTTTTGTTTTGTTTTTAAAAGAAGATCTTTATAAACAACAAAAACAACAAAAAGATTATTTACGTATAGCTTTATATACGTTTATATTTCAATCAATGAATCTGATGTTTCTAATGAGACTGGGACCAGAACATGCAAGCAACTGTGTTAGCTGCAGCAGCAGGCCTGCCTGCTCCTTCCCAGAATCCTCCTGGTCTTCACACCTGTCACTGCAAACAAAATGAGCTGAGAAATTATGACAAACATTCTCCATTGCTGCTTATCTAGCTTTGTTGCATTTTTGTCTTTGTAAAAAGAAATGTAATAGAGTTTGCAAAGCTAACGGTTGAAGATTTTTTTTGTTTTCATGAAGGATACATAAGAAAAAAGACCCGTCATTGCAAGACGAGAATACAAAGTAAGTGCCGTAACAGCACCCGAGGGAGGCTCTGTCAAACAAACAATGTGACACGATTAAATGACATTATTATATGAAACTAGCTCAAGTCATCAGGGAGAAAAAAGAGAGACAGATTTATATTTGCATTCTTCATTAGGTAATGGAGCTGTTTGACAGCTGATGCACAATGTCAAGACATGTCGATGCCGAGCCAGACATTTATGTTACCCATGTACAGCATCCCTCTCACTTAAACTCCACAACCCTGTCAGAGCTGCAGGAGCGGGGCGATTCCTCACATGCAGTAGCGACACATAATCATACAAAAAGAGGCTATAGGCATTCAAGCATTCTCTAAACTAATAAACCTGCCTATGGACTTAGCCTGTCTTAGTCTGAAGTGTCATTAGAAGTGGCAGGCAGCTGTGGCAGCCTGTGAGGAGCTAAGAGGCTTGAGCTCTCACCGTCTGTAATCCCTGCAAACAAAGTATGCTGCAAAATAAATATATAAGGAAATAGTTCATGCACCCATGCTGCCACACACAGCCTTACACTAGGTGATGCAAAAGACACCTTCGAAAACTTCAAAGCGACAGACAAAATGCAAAGTCATGTAAACGGCAATCCGCCTCAAACAGTAATCCGACACCCTGACTGTGTGGTGCACAAACCGTCAAGCGCTCTGATTTCACTTTTAAGCAGACGGCGTAAGAGGAGCATTTGACAGAGAGATGTGCACGCACAGAGAATTTTCTAAGTGGTAATAAAGGCCGAGGCTTATTAATAGGACAATCTGACAAGCAGCAGTGTTGTGCGGAGAATTCTTCCACATTCACTCAAATTGTCCCTCCTGATAGCAGTAGGTTATTGGAAAAGAGGTAATGTTGTTGGGCAGCGTGTCCCTGTGGCCACATTTCCACTTGGAAACGAAGCAGCTAATTGGAGATGGGACCCTCTCAGCTCTACAGAGTTTTGTGGTGGATTTGGAAATGGAGAGTCCCCTCCCATCCTGATTTGTTTCAGACTTTCCAATTTATAAAACCACAAAGAAATGTGCATAAGACTATTTTTGCATGTTAACTGAGGATTTGATCAACCTTCCTTTTCGGGCTATATCATAGAGATGAATTGGAACAGTGCAGCATTTTTGGCTGCATAAAGCTACCTTAGCCATCTCACCTAATCTCTTTTCAGTTCCAGCTCAATGTGAAGCTATTGAGGCATTTAACATATCTTCTTTTTTTTTTTTTCAAATATACTTACTGCTATCACATCGTCTATGTGTAAGTGTTTATCTCCGTCTCACTTTTTTCCTCTCTCCGTTTCTTTCTCTCCGCTGCTTCTGGTGTGAGGTTCTCTTTGAAATGCTCTCTAATTAGCACATACAACACACAGCCGGGGTTAAATTAAATTGCTAAGATACAAGGAGGTTGAGGTCAACGGCTCTGCAAAGATCGTCAGCGCAGATAATTGGGAGATATACTCCCCCCCCTCTCTCCTTCCACTTTTGCTAAATATCCATGATCAAATTGACAGCGGACGGCACACAGACAGTTTGGCACAGTGCTGAAGCAAAGACGCTTTATGAAATATGAATTTATTTTTAGAGACAGAGGAAGACAAGTAATTAGGAGTGCAGAAAAAAAATCCCTTTCATATCTTCTCTCACTATCTCTGCCCTAATGTTCTTCCACCTGGAAAACATTTCCTGTAAAACCAATATATTCTACACGTTACATGTACCATACCAGTTGTCACAACAAAGCTCAGAGAAAAGGAATGCTGTGATTAATGAATCCTGGAGAATATTTGTTTTTAATCATTTTGCTGTCCTTTAAAATAACATCTTCAGGAACAGATCATTGAAACAACAGCAACTAAACCCTAAATGTGTTCACACCAAGGGGCAACCTCCGGCTTAGAAATGAGAAGCCTATGCGGAAGTGCCAAAAATTGCAGTTCCCCCCTCCTCCACTA
>JAOXYM010000025.1:4614231-4628864 GCA_028567055.1 Leptatherina wallacei
ATATATATATATATATATATATATATATATATATATATATATATATATATATATATATATATATAATTACCTTTTAAAGCTTATTATTCTAAAATGTGAATTGAAATGACCATTGGAGGACCATCAATGTGTCCAGTTGCTGTCTGCAGCTCTAATCATAGAAAAAGACAATGAAGTTGAGGCAAATAATGTATATAATAAAGTCTTTCTTCAGGCACTAATTAAATCCCTAAAACATAATTATCACTTCATTAATATTACATGTTGAGACATATTTACTATTTTTTCCATGAAAATAATCCCTTAATCCCTTAATGGCTTGGATATCACCACTTGTTATTTTTCAGTATCCGGGGATCTCTGAATATGCTAAATTAATGTCACCTCTCCCCTCTGCTGTCTGCAAATGCTCACAAAATGGTCATGATCTGGGGACCTTTAACGTAAAATGATCAGATCTAGCAATCATTGAAAATGTAGCTGATGTATTGGTTTGAAATTAATTTCACAGGTGAGTCTTTAAGTAATTTTTGATGTGAACCATGAATAAAAAAGCTTGTATGTTGCTTTATTGATATCCAAAGGTGTGGTATACAATTCCAATAATGTCAGACTGATACTGACTTGGTTAATATAGCCAAGTTCTACAAATATTAAGTTTAACACTCCAAATGGGTGTAATTCTGACACAATACAATGTGTAATATTTAATGCCTACAAATAGAAATTTATTCTTTCAGTTTCCTTTACATTGCGGGATATTTTTAAAGCTAAGAATAAAATTTCAAATTACATTTTAGTTGCTGTGTGTGATAAGATATGAATGAAAGTGGTCTTCAAACGTGGAATTCTTATCCATTGAATCGATATGTGGTATTGTGATCAAACTTGAGATTTAGACCATTTATTTTTAGCTTACAGCAGAAAGTTGTGAGCTTCATGGATACAGTATTACATTGGTGTGATTGTTACAACTTGAAAATATTGTTTTTATTGTGTCCTGTGGCCCAAAAGCACTGAATCACTTCATCAAAACTGCACATCATTGCTATTTTACAATGGATGCCTGAGAGAAAATGGAGCAAATGCTAGCGGCAGAAAAGATGGGTTCTACCAGATAAAGCAGTAAAATGAAACAAGTGACTTTCTGAAAAAATTAAATAAAAAAAACCAATAAGTGTTGTCCTCAGTCTTAGTCCTAAACTTAATCAAATGTAGTCTCGCAAGATTACCACTGGTCGTGTTATTTCTGGTGCATTATGAAGCTGCTACTTACCAGACTGGAGTGGTTTTGAAATTTGATTTGACATATTCTCTGGAGAAATCAGTGAACATAATGAAATAAGTCACATTATAGCAGCAAGCTTGGAAAAAATGTTTCAACTTGGCAGTGATATTCGCCTGATTTTCACCTCAGCAATGGCATCTGCTGCTGCACAAGACTTAAAAAAATACAGTAGCAAATTAGGATGGAATGATGCATCTGAGCTGTTAAAGTGACATGCAAACAACATTATTTCATATCAAGTAAAGGTAGAGCTATATAGTGTGTGATCCTTACAGAAGGAAAAACAACAGTTGATTGACACTTGTCAAGGAGAGGAACGAGAAGTCTAAAACATATGAAAGAGGGGGAAAGGAGGAATTTTGAAAGCTCTCTGGAGCTCCAACACCCTTATGGAAAGGAGAAGCATTTTCAGAGAGTTGAAATAAGGAATATATGTTTGTAATGGGGAGCAATAAGTAAAAGGTGAAAGAGGAGGAAGAAAAATGATCAGAGAGAATGCAAAGAGACTAAAAAAAGCAGGGATGGGGAGGTTAATTTTCCACAGAAGCAGGTTATGATATGATGTACTTTTATCCCAGTTGTTTTTTATTAGCCAGCTCTCACAGAGTTTTATTATAATATTCTCTGCAAAGCTGCTCCGGCACATATGGAGGCTGCCACTCAATGCTGCAGCCAATAACGCTTGTAGTGCTCTGCGTGTAGCTGTGAATTCATTCCCTTCCACAAGTAGCTTTTTATATTAAAACAAGCAAATATATGACAGAGAGCGGACATATTAAAGCTCGATGAAGTCTTGCACACCCACCACCCATCCAACCATTCATTCATCCCGCGTTTCTAGTCTCTAGCCTCTTGCAGCTTTGGTTTTATTAAACAGGGATTCTGCTCCAGCAAAATTTGGATGGAGACAGATAACATCCCCAACTGAAAAAAAGAAAATGAGAATAAAAAGAAAGGGAGCTGTGGACAGTCCAGATGGAGACTCACTAGCCTTCTCACTTCATGTTGGGTGTGATGCGTGCGTGAGAGCGTGTGTGTCGTCTGCGATCCATCACCAAATCTGCCAGCAGAAGCAGAGCTCAGCTTCATCCCATGATAAAAACTGGCTGGGAGCTCCTCTAATTGGCTTGAACGTTGCTGCCATCCTTCCATATAGTTCTGTCAGAGAGGGAGCTAGTCAAGCATGATCCATTGCCCTGCTGTCTACACTCAAACCCTATGTGAACCTCCTTCCAATATGTTGGTGCAATCAGTCCCTCCAGGGGCCAATCGTTGAGGCATATAGGGAGAATTAAACCTGAGATATCCATAAGTCCTCAAGACTTTCCTGTGCGTTTTCTCTGTGTGCTATCTAGGTTTAGCAGGCCTCTTCCTGTGCCACCATTGCTTTTTGTGTCGCTCTTTTGCCTCCTCTCCACTCGTTTGCTCCTTCCCATCTTCAATCGCTCATTCTTCTTCCCCCACATATCTTTTTTCCTCTCCTTGATGTTTGCAATCCCTTAATCCTCTTCATCTTGCATGTGTTGAGGTCCAGCCTTTCTTCTTCTGCAAACATTGCTTCCTTCCAGTGTTTCTATCCATCCTGTCCTCCCTCCTTCTGCTTATTTTTATGCCTCTGAACTCCGTTGTTACTAAGCATCCATCTGTTCTTCTGTCCAACTGCCATAGTTTGTTATCGGGTTTCCCCCCTTTTATTTTACTTAGTCTCTGTCATCTGTCCTTTCTGACCTTTCTTCCCTCATCAACTGTTCTCATCATGGCTGCTGTACCCTCCTTTTATTTGTCTGTCAAACATGATCTGTCCTTTCATTCCTTCATTGTCACCATCCTCTGCTCTTCCCCTGATCCTTCTGCACTCGCTCATATGCCACCTGAGAGTGATGTAACTTGCTTTGATGTTTACCTTCGTTCAACAGGAATCGCTGCTTTATTAATGTTTTTATTGGGTGCCACACGCTTGCATTGCAGGCTCACCGGGCCAATATTTGCTTAATTATTCTGGCTCAGATATTGACATTTAATGAAATATGAAACATAATAAAGAAATCAAATTACAGTGGAAAGCAGATACAGATAATATCCACTGACAATTTAACTGATTATATACTGTAAATCCTCTCCTCTGTTGTTTGTGGAGACATCACCGAGTTTAAGAAGAGTCTATTAAATACCACTTAATTATATGATAAGACCAGTAAAGAGCACACACGCACTTGCACAAACGGGCTGATAAAGATAGCTGTGATACACACAAATGTGCAGAAAACCACACCTACACACTTGCAAACATGCACAAATCATCATACATGCTCACACTAAGAGCTCAATAAAGATAGGCCCTTAAAGTCACATAAATATGAATTACAATTATGTTTTTATAGCAGCAGGACTCCATGAATATAAAAAAAACCACTTAAAAAAAAACATAACTGTTAATAAGATATAATAATGTTCTTATAAAGCCTGATTGGCAGATATAATTAAATGTGCATTACAACACTCAACATCTGCAGGAATTAAGCGAAGTGGGAAGAAAAAGTATTTATTTTCCCATAGGCCTGAGAAATGTGTCATGGTTTCTGGGTTCTTGGTTTTGTTTTTAGTTTCTGATCTTGGTTGTCTTTCAGTCCTCTTATAGTCTTGTTTCCTCATTTATTTTGTAGTCTATCCCCTTGTGTAGTCTATTTACTTTGCCTCCTGCTCTTGGCATCCAATCATTAATTGTCACACCTGCTTTGTGTTTGTAATTTAGTCCCTGCATATTTAAGCTCCCAGTGTGCCTTTGTCCTTTGTAATATCATTCATGTTATCTTCCCAAACTGTCCAAGTGTTTGACAAAAAAAGGCTCCATCATGTGGTTTGGATTCAGTCAGATTTATCGCACATTTTACTGGTTTCAGCTCTTTAATTTCATTGCACACGTTTGTGTAATGGCAATAAAGTCTGTTTGTAGACGGGACTAATTTGTTTAATCACTTTAAAAGGTGTAAGCTTAGTGACTACAGAAAGCATGAAAATGCGGTGTCAAACAGTAAAAGTTTTATCTCATCACTTGTGGCTGCCATCCTATATGAAAAGCACCCAAAACAAACAAAGAGATTATGGCAGCAGTTTCCAATTTAATAGCAAACGACATGGTAAAGTCATTGTTAGTATACTTTCTAATGGACAGCATTAACAATCTATATCATGAAAAAGACTGAAATCAATCAATATTGAAGTAGATCAGGTCATCTACCAACCGGAATGTCGGTGGATCAATTCCAGGCTTCCTCTGACTACATGCTGAAGTATCCTTGGGTAAGACACTGAACCCCACATTCCCTCCTGATGTGTCTATCTGGATATGAATGTGAATGTGTGATAAGTGGAAAGCACTTAGTATAAAACAGAAGTGCTGTATAAGTTTGTGTGAATGGGTGAATGTGACACGTAGTGTACAAGCGCTTTGAGTGGTCAGCATATGATTATAAAAAGGGCTATATAAATCCAGTACATTTACCATATAGAAAATATGATATTTTTTGGCATATTGCCCCACCCTTTTTTCCCAGTAAAAGGGTTTGAGTATCTCTAAATACTTGAATTAAATTCCATAGATGCAAGAGACAAGAAACATTCTACAAGTATCTAAACAAGCCAAATCCTGGGTATAAAAATACATATAACATTAGGAGTGGGTCAGTCTAAAAGTGCTGCTACAAGTGGCTAAGATATTTATTTATCAATGCTGAACTGCTGAGTTCATTCCACAGTTGTGGTACCAATATGGGAAGAAGAAAAGTCCAGGCTTCCCTGTCAGCAAGACCTTTGTCTAGCTCTTCCAGGAGCATCCCAAACTGATTGCAAGCTACAGAAGAAAAGATGTGTATGATTAGAGAAAATCCAAATACGTCATTGTTTCAAGCTAGGAACAAGAATATGAACCCTGATCAAAGGGTGTTACTCTAAATAAAGATTATTCTGATCTACCAATAGCATTAATATCTGGTCAGAAATCACATTTCCTGACATTTGAATGTACCTCATTTCTATGCTAGAAAAATCCACAGAGCAAAGCTTGAAGGAATATTAAGCCTGGATGTCTGGCAGTCCTTAAACGCAGGATTTATCAGCTTAATTAACGCAAAGTTGTTGCCCTCTAGACAAAAGTATAAAAAGCAGGCAGGAGACAATTGAAATCTTATAAGGCATCATTTTCTACCTCTTTATCAGAGTTTTAGTAGACCTTTTTGCTGATTGCACACTTGACTTTAACCTTAGTAAAAACCTGTCTTGTGATATTGTGGATCATGTGGGTCAGCATTAGAGGCAGGTTTAGAGTGGGACTAAGCCACTGATCAAAACATGAATAAAAACTCAGTTCGAACATATTTGGAGAAAAGTCACTCTTTGTACAACTTTATTTGTGTAACGCACCCATTACCGTTGGGGTTGGGATATCCAGTTACTGTCCTCATAAAATAAGGACATCTCATCTATTCTATTAAGTTGAGCTTTGTTTTGATCACAGGACCAAGAACTTTCTCCCCAACACTCCCCTTCTGGTTAGGAATGTTCCCACCAACAACTTAAAACATGAGCTTACCCCCCCCAAACCCCACCTTCCTTCAGATAGGTAAATTCTCTATTAAGTGGTGGCTTAGAGTTAGAGCACACTCAGCAGCCCTGGCAGACAATGGTGTAATCAGCAGTGAACTAGTGGGGCACCGAGTCTTTTCCTGTGAGTGTAGAGAGGGAAAAAGCCCGGAGGAGGTGGAAGAGAATGAAGGATGTTACCTGGGTGTTTGTCTGACAGTTCTTCCTCTCTGTGTCTTCACCCCTGCTGGCAGTACTCATCAACAATATTAATCAAAGTCGAATGCCTGCTCAATTACATCGAGTCTCTGCGCAACAACAACCAAATAACACCAAGCCTCAGGTGCACAAATATACACATATACATATACATATACAGTGCATCCGGAAAGTACTCACAATGCTTCACTTTTTCCACATTTTGTTGTTTCAGCCTTATTCCAAAATGGAATAATTTCCTTTTATTTCTCAAAATTCTACACATAATACTCCATAAAGTGAAAAAAGTATTTTATGTATTTTTTGTTTGTCTGTCTGTTTTTTGCAAATATATTAAAAATAAAAACCTAAGAAATCACATGTACATACTCTAAGTATTCAAGCTCCATCAGGTTGGATGGTGCACAGCCATTTTCAGATCTCTCCAGCGATATGCAATCAGATTCAAGTCTGTGGTTAGCTTCAGAACATTTGCAGACTTATCTTGATGCCACTTCCTTGATACTTTGGTTATGTGCTTTGGGTTGTTGTCCTGCTGAAAGATGAACCATCGCCCCAGTATGAGGCCAAGAGTGCTCTGGAGCAGGTTTTCATACAGGATGTCTCTGTACGTGCTGCATTATTCTTTCCCTCTATCCGGACTAGTTTCCCAGTTCCTGCTGCTGAAAAACATCCCCAAAACATGATGCTGCCACCATCATGCTTCACTGTAGGCATGGTATTGGCCTAGTGATGAGCGGTACCTGGTTTCCTCCAAACATAATGCATGGCATTCACGCCAAAGAGTTCAATCTTCGTTTCATCAGCTCAGAAAATTGTCCTATTTATTGTCCTTAATTGGCTGCACGGTAGTGTAGTTAACGTTGCAGCCTCACAGCAAGAAGGTTGCTGGTTCGACCTGCGGCTCGGGACAGGTTTGAACACTGGCCTTTTTGTACGGGGTTTGCATGTTCTCCCTGTGTATGCATAGGTTTCTTCTGGGTACTCTCAGAAAAATTGGTCACCTCCCTGACTGAGGCCCTTTTCATTCAATCAATCAGTTTAGATGGCCATCCAGTCAGCTCTGGAAATAATTCTGATGGTTCAGAACTTTTTCCATTTAAGGGTAATTGAGGCAACTGTGCTCAATTATCCTTAAAGCAGTAGAATTTTTTTTGTATCCTTTTTCGGATTTGTGCAATCCTGAGAAAATCCTGTTTCGAAGGTCTACAGACAATTCCTTTGACTTCATGCTTTGTTTGTGCTCTGACATACACTGTCATCTGTGGGATCTTGTATAGACAGGTGTGTGCCTTTCCAAATCATGGCCAGTCAAGTGGACTCCAATTAAGCCATAGAAACATCTCAAGGATGATCAGTGGAAACAGGATGCACCTGAGCTCAATTTTGAGATTAATGGCAAAGGCTGTGAATACTTTTGTAAATGTGATTTCTTAGTTGCTTTTTTTCATTAAAAAAAAAAAAAACCCTGCTACAACAATAATTTTCCTCTAAGAGGGATAAATAAAGTATATTTCATTCATTCATTTAATTCTAATAAAGAAGCAAAAATGTAAAAAAAATTATTAATTAATTAAACAAATAAAACTTTTTCCATGTTATCATTATGGGGCATTGTGTGTTAAATTTTGTGAAATAAACTGAATTCATTCCATTTTGGAATAAGGCTGAAATATAACAAAATGTGGAAAAGTGAAGTGTTGTGAATACTTTCCAGATGCACTGTATAGAATTGAATTCATAACACAGGCGAATACACTTTAAAATGATAGGCATTTCTTCCTTTTTAAGCTTTATCCATAAATCTTTTTGTCTTCTTGCAGCTGCACAAAGCAGTCTTTCTTGTTAGCAGCCTCAAAAAAGGCAGCCCTAAAAAATTCAAGGACCTCAACATCTTGAATTCATACAACTTCATGTTAGTGTATTCACTCCATGATTACCAACCCTGGCAGCCTGTGCTGATTTACACTATAGGGTAAACAATTTATTTGTGCCTTTTTTTCCCAGAGCTTTGGTTTCTCACTTGAGTGCACACAGATAACAAACCAGAATTTCCCTAGAATAAAGGAAAGATCTGTGGTATCTACAGTATAATCAACAGTTTTCATTATCAATGGGTCCTTCAGTTTACTTTAAATGCTAAGAGATCAGTGAAAACATTAAAACCACTAATGGAAAAAAAATGTTTTTATTATATTGTTGAAATTAGGGATGTCCCAGACACTGACCGAGCCATTTATGACTGAATCAATGCCATTACTTTGAACAACACACGCATTCTCCTTGAACACAGTTGAAAATGATATATGATATATTACAAGTATATTGGAGTCAGGAGAAAGACTAATACCTTTATGGAAAAAAATTGACCAAAAATGATTACCAAATGTTAATTATTCCATTATGACTTTGAACACATCTTTTTGTGCCATAATGACATTGAATGCATCATGCCCTTTTATAGTGACTCAATTTTGCACCTGCAGACCTTGCTAGATAGAGAGGTTGAGATGCAAAACCGTCTTTATGATCATAAACACTTGCAGTAAAAATATTAAGATATACCAGTCAAATCATATTACTTAAATCAATCTTTTCTCCATTTATGCTTAACGGAAATTATGTTGCACTATTTCTTAGGTAAATGTTAAATCCTACCTTAAAATTCCTTTTTTGTTGCTTTTGTAGCATTTTATTTTGTTTATTTATTCTATCTTATGATAAAATGCTTGCAAAAGATTAACAGAGGTTATGGTTATTATCTAATGCTAAATTAACCAAATTTAATGAAAAAAATTAACAAATGCTCTAATCAACTAATTCTTAAATGATGGACATAATAATTGTTGCAAAAGATTTGCCAGCTGCTACCTTGTTAAATCCCAAAACTAAGACTGGCAATCCACATCCTGTCCTACTTCTTCCATGTAATCAGCACTTTTGTGATTCTTCAATAATTTTCAGTGCAAGACATTTTTGTCAAACTGAACATTTAGCATCAATGAGATGAACAGGGCACACGACAAATCAAAAATACCACCCAAGAATATGACTAGTGTCATCAGTCAGGATATTGATAGGTCCATTTTGTAAAGCTCAGGGTCCAGGATGATGGAGGCAAGATGTTCTATGTGCTGAAGTTATTTATCCACCCTTCATCCCTCTTCTTACTCCTCACATCCCTTTGCTTTGGCATGTTATTAAAATCAAACAGGTCTATCCTCTTTGGGCGACTGCACAGCTTGGTCTTATTCACCCCGAGTTCACATACACACACATGCACACAAAATCATGCACAAAGCACCAGACTGGGACACTAAAACGTATCTGGGAACTTTAGAACAGTATGAGACTGCTTAACACAGGTGACATGTCAGTTTTTTGGCAATAAAAAGTTAAATTTAGCATAACATGTTCAAACCTTGGCCAATTCCTTTCAGTACCACAGTAAATGTTTCAGGTTATTTAAATGCCACCTCTGAACAAAGAGTCACAGCTGAGTCCAATGAAGGCAATGTTTTCTGCAACTACAGGTACAGAGGTGGGAAATTTGCAAGGCCAGTGCAGATTTAAAAACTAACCCATGAATTGTAATAATAAGTACTCTAAAAAAACTTATCATATGCATGCATCATCTACTAAACATAACCAATGACATGCAAATTTAGGTGAAATTTCATTTGTGTTCAGAGAAGAGGCTGTGATTCTCCTGTCCCCCACTTCAGGCCTTTTCTGCCTGTTCTTTATGCATTAGGCCAGAACACTCAGGACATCTCATGCTAATTTTCTCCCTGAAGAAAGCAATTAGACCACCGCACTCATCTAATGCTCAGAGGAGGATGAGCATCAGTGGGTGGGAACGTCAAGGAACAGAGAGAGCAGCAAGTGATGCTTATTTCTTTCTTTTTTTTTTTGTCCATTGCATCTCCATGACTCATTCTTTCCTTGTCAAATTGTGAATGGTAATAATAATTTAATCAAGGTTTGCTTCTTAAAAACTGTTGGTCCTGTATAATGAGAGTGGAATTATTTGGCTGGGAGCAAAGGGAATTAAGTGTAAAGGGGAACAGCAGGAGTTCATGAGTGTCTGAGAACTGGCAAGCTAATACATGAAGGCCAAGCTGAGCTATTGGAAGATTTATTACCCGTTTAAACATGCCATTTTCACCAGATTCATGTATTTGGATCCACATGAGAGCACCTGAGTATAACACTAACGCTACATGAGATACTTTAACATCTTACTCCATAAACATTGTTAAAAAATATCCAGCATCGGTTCATGGACAGAGATTAAGTCGCTGAGCTCTGTGTTGGCTGGGAGGCTATTTGGAAACAATAAAAGCACCATCTTAACTGCTGCCACAATGTTCAGAGTGCACTAATGTTGAAAATTCCATTGTATGCTGTGCATTTAAGCAACACATATGCCTTCATTTCATATGCAAGTACAATCTCAGAGAGACAGTACAACACTTCCATTCCATACCATAAATGTACAACTCTTTTAATAATAACTCATTTTAAAGTATGAAGTGACAAATTCAACTTGAGGTGCAGTGTGTAAGAATAACTGACATCTAGTGGCAAAGGTGGGCATAGCAATGACTTCAAATGCCAAGCATGGTTGTGAATGGACGGTGGCTGTTTGTGGCCAAAATTCTTCCAGACATAAATAAGTTTTCATTCATCCTCAGGTGCAGCAATGACCGCACTATGGGGGAGTAAATCAAAATTGTATACATATGGTCTGTCTTCTTCTATGTGCCTTTTAAGGCGATCCCAAATGGTGCTGTAGCTCCAACCAAACAAAGTTGGAGCTGCAGTTTTAAAGATCGGTGGGTTCTTCACACACAGAGTTGTTTGTCCATTCAGAGACACCGTAGTAAAATTATGTCACAAATTTGGCAGCTGCCATGTATGTGCATCTTCGGTTTGTAGATATAAACGATCATCCTAAGACGCAGGTGCAGGTTTTTGTTTTTTCTCTGCTCCAACACACCTCACTGAAATTAATGGGTCATTGTGAAGAAGTTTACAAGAAGCTATATGATCCATTTGATTGGTATCACGTGTGTTGGAGCAGGTAAACAAAAAAAAACCTGCAGGACAGCGGCCCGCAAGGACCAGAGTTTGACACCCCTGTCCTAAGAGAATAAAAGCATAGGTTATTTTAATAAAGTGATAAGATATCAATAGAAACACAGTTTTCAATGATATATTAAATGTATAAGCCACTGACCTTTGATTTTGTTACAGACTGCATTTTTTACCTCTCAAAAAGACGACATGTCTGGGTAAAAGAGGACGTTTGGTCACCCTACCTAAACGTTAAAGCATTGACACAAATGAGCTCATCGTCGAGGAGTAGAAACGTGAGTTTACTTAATATGAAGTTTGTATCTTTAATTGTTAAAATGAAACCCACCATGACTGGCTTGTTGTTTTGGTAGCTGCTAAACTAAAATATGGCCTCTGTAGGCTGTGCACTTCGAAGCAGTTTATTTGTTTGTGAAATGAGACAGCCTACTTAGTGTGAGAGAATTTCCCATAGTGCTCCATTCCTCTGTTACCTAACAACTGCAGATAGGAAAACGTTCTCATTCTTCCCGTTAATTCTTTTAGATAACTGCATTTAAAAAAAAAAAAACTAAATGGAGCCGTAAATTTCCGTTAAACATTTTAAAATTTGCTTCAGTGGCTGGCTTTAAAAAAAAGAGCTAGTAGACACTTCATTAACCACTTACAAATCCACAAATACTAAATCTTACACGCTTTTAATGCCACAGTTTAACAAACTTAAAGTTTCTTTTTATATCCTGTCACATCTCTAAGGTTTAAAAAATAACTTAAAAACATACTCTTCGTCACTTTGCTGCTAATTCCCTGTCATCAGAGCATGGCTCTGCCTTCCGCCTTGTTCGAAATGAATTATGGGAGAAAAGAGGCTGTGAAGGATACAACGCCAGTAGCATTTGTTACAGGCCAAACGGTGTGCAGGTTTGTAGGGTGGATTTTGAGGCTCCTTCGGAGGCTTTTGAATTGGGACAGTACTTAGCACACCGCTGTGACGTATGCAACCGACAAATCCGCACTTTGAAGAGTGCAGACCCTGAATTGGGAATCAGCTTGTGTGTAAAGGCATCATGTCTGCTCGTCTTTTAGATATGTGCTTGTCTGGTCTGCTAACAAAGTTTCTTTTGCTAGTTGCTGTGATTTTAAACACAAGTTGTTGTTCAGATTTGTTTCAGATTTTAATGCATCAGGGATGCGTACCTAGCAACATCACTGAAACTCCACCTAAGTTTGAGAAGTACAAATGTTCCTTATAAACTTAAAAGGGGCCCAAAAAACATTTCCATAACATATCAATCAATATAACAATTAAACTATTTATGATATATTTTCAAGATTTCACATGAATGTATATTAGGATGCCCAACTACACCCAAAGTAGCCAAAATATATCATCAAATGTATTTAATACTTTTGACCATCCTGTTTATACAGGTTACCATTTATTATCAATGTATGCTTAAATCCTTTATTATAAAAAGTGCTTTAGGTCTCAACAGTTCAAATGAGCCATCATCAATAAAAAAATTCAATAGAAACACTGGCTGAACCAGAATAACTGGACGTGTCAATATCACTTGATATTCTGAGTCTTAAAGGATAAACCCAAAAATGTCTCCATATTCACTTCAAAATGTAAAACCTGTAGCCAGTGAAACTATTCTTTAGGATCTATGGCCTCATCTGAAACTATAGAGAACCCCAGCATGGTTTGTGATCAAGAGCCGTATAGGAGCAGTGTTGAAAAGTTACATTGACAGTTCCTTTTGATGCCAACAGAATACTACAGCAAGGAAACAATTTACCCATAAAGTATGTGATTGTTGAAGCCCACAAAGGAAATTCTTAAAAACATTGTGCTTTTTTTGGTGGCTGTTGTGCTTCTTTGTCAAGCAAGTTGACAGAACTGTTCCATTAGCGCTACAACTATATCTTGAGACTGTTCTGTCTGACCTTAACAGCTGGCTTTAGTTCATGCTTCTCCCAGTGCATCCACTGGCATATAAAGCACAGAGTTCACTGGATCTTATTTAATAACAGAACCAAATTTCAAAATTATGCTGAAATCCTATCCATGAAATACCCAAAATACACAGAAATATTTTCAAGTTTCAATATTCCTTTTATTGTCATTCAGACACCACCGGGACACAATGCAGAATAAAACTGCATTGTAAAATGGGTCATAGATAACAAAAAAAAACCATCAGCAACCAGAATCTGTGACAGCTGAAATGGATTAAGCAGAGTTAAAAAGCAACTTATAAAAATTATCAATATGCCTAAAAAATACATATAAAAACCATAAAATAGCACAAACTAATGAATAAATAGAGATTTTGTAAGTTTTCAAAAGCAGCTCTATTAATTATTTCCCCCAAATAGTGTGAATCACTAAAGCCCCATTCACAGACTTGCTCTGAAAAGCGGTAATAGTGCAGACTTTGTCTTTTATACCGTTTGCATTCAGACAAAATGCAAACTCTGCTCTTTTACCTCGGAGCTGTAGCGGACATTTACCGGCTAGCGGAAAGTTGTCACTTCGGCATTTCCCCTGATGTGAGGTTGAACGGATAGCTTTGTTTTACAGCTGATCGAGGTGGTGAGAAAGTACAAAAATGCATCCAACACATTTGGAATCTAACGACAAAGATACCGCTGCGTGCACAACCCCGCCCTGCCATGGACGAAGGTAACGATAAATATTAAATAACTGGGTCTATTGCTCATTGCACATATAACACAGAAGACCCACCTGCAGTAATCCCCACCCCGTCGTGGACCAAAAAAAATTTTTTTTCTTGTTTTTATGGCCTCAAGAACAACAAAGTTCTCACTTCTCGTGGAGTTTGTAACAATCTTTACTTTCAAAAACAATTGTGACAAACTTCTCTGCTACAACACACACAATTAGCTCTCTGTCTCTCTCATGCAGTATGCTAACAATGCTGCCTCTCTCTCGCCCCGTCACTCCACACCTCACCATAAACACTGGTTCTTAAAGTGACAGCGCCATTCTTAGAACCGCGGTTTGGATTACATTGGGTCTTTCGGGGGAGCCCTATTTTCGGGCGTGCACTACAAATTTGCAAGTCACATGCAAGCGCATGCATATTAATGCACGTAGCGTGGCCAAAATATGGTTACTGCAAAAACCCTACTGCTACTACTACATGCTGCTTGTTTAAATCAAAAAAGGGATGGAGAGTTCATTAATAACCACAACATCAAGCAGATCAGGTGATTATGGACACTCGCAGCATAAAACGAACAATGCTGCTGTCCATGGTGCTGAAGCAAAGAGAATGTATCACCTGCATCATTTGGAGGATCTAATTAATCAAACTAAATAAATGATTAAACACAAAACACTGACAAATTAATCCTATTATTTCTCCATCCATCCATCCATCCATCCATCCATCCATCCATCCATCCATCCATTTTCTGTACCGCTTAATCCATGCAGGGT
>JAOXYM010000025.1:4628964-4639175 GCA_028567055.1 Leptatherina wallacei
GTGGGCTGGAGCCTATCCCAGCAATTATCAGGCGAGAGGCAGGGTACACCCTGGACAGGTCGCCAGTCTATCACAGGTAATTCTGCTATTTTTTCTTTAAAAAAAATACAAATTTAAACCTAAAGGAAAAATAAAATGTAAACTGAAAGTGGACAATTTTTAGGGCTCCCCTTTACAGTATCAGCTGATTGTCTTCAGAAGAGCTGCTCTGCTTTTCAGGGGAGCCAAGCTCACCTTAGCTCCCCTGAAATTCAAACCCTGCTACTACACAATTAAGTCTATGCTTTGGATGCAAATGAAAACCCTAATGAGAAAGAAAAGAGGAAAAAGAAAATCAGATGCCTGATGATGATAGTTTAGACCTACTGGCTTTACAGTGAATCCATTATTCATTCACACCACTGAAAACTCAGAGATGATAAGCTACATGTGTAGTCATAGCTGCTGTACGGGAACACAGAGATGAGTGGCAGCCAATCCACACCAACAGTTTCACCAAACATTGATACAGCAGCAATACTCACACCAGAGGAAAGGTGGGTAGAGTGCCATGTCCGAGGCCACAAAGACAGACTAAACCACCAACCCTCCAGTTATTGAATGACCTCCTCTACTCCCTGAGCTACTGCTCCCCAACAATACTGTCTTAGTGAGATTTGGGGGATTCTGTCCACAAGAAGAGGTGATAGCCCAATACAAGACAGTTTCTTTAACAGCAAAACAACATTCATGATTAAAGGTTGTAACATTAGCACAGTCTTTGGTTTACAAAGCACAAACAACTTAAGAAAGAACTCTTGTCTTTTGTAGGTTACTTTAGAGAGAACAAGAATCTATACTTCTATCAGTCTGCTAATGGCTTGCATTTTACTCTTTGTTTGTGGGCAAATTTCCAAGGCCTGCAGCATCCATGAGCCTGTGGACTGTAATAACTACAGACAAATTCTACTAACTCTAAAAAGTCTGTCCTGTTTCTGCCGTTCTGAGTTTGTCATTTGCGATGTGTATGCTTTGTGCAGCCTCGCGTTCAGTCCCAGCCAGCAGGCCTGACAACTTTTCTCACAGAATTAAATTAAGTTATAGAAGCACGAAATGAAAACAAACCAGAGAGATCTCTGTAGTATCCCAGGAAGCTATGTACAGAGCTGTAGGCCATGAAGTGAGGCGACAGAAACTCACAGTCATGATGTTTGTTTGGCGGGTTTGTTTGGTGGTGCCGCTGAACCTGGGTCACTCCAGGACCTGTCATTTTATTGTTTTCAATTTTCTGATGGATTGGAAATGATGGGATAAGATGTGGATGTGTGTTACGTTAGCGCTGTCCCCTTTGGTGCCTCTTGTATATACTGGGGTTTTGCTGGGTTGTGGCTGTCATTTCCTATTATCTGAGAATGAACATGGTGCAGATACTGTGTGCAAACTATTGTGCAGATTTCAACAAGGAAACAGATGATGAGGGAACAGAAGTAATGCTATGGTATGCGGCTGAAAATCTATATAAATAATTCTGTCATCCCACACCAGTATTAATCAATAAACCCATCAAACTTTTCAAAGTAGATCTCACGGAGCTAAAACTTACTGAGTCACTGAGTTGATTGAGCTGCTTTCGTGTACATTTCAATTCTACCCTCCATTTTGCATTTCATCCCCTCTCCTTAGAGCAGCTGTTATTTATAATGTTGCTGATTGTGTTTTTGCTTTTCAAATCCACCACATGCTGAGGGTGAATGATGCAGAGTTCACATGGTTGGATGAGCAGCGGGAGGCCTGTGAAATATGAGTTTAGATGCGGCGGGCAAATAATTTAGATTTACAATGCGATGACGTGACAACATAAATGGAAACAAATGCTGCAAACAACGACAGAAGGTGGGCAAAATAATAGGAGACATTCTCATTCATCAGCTGGATGACTTCTTTCAGGAATACAGAAATAAGAGAATTTTACAGGAATGTTTATACTTGTTGGTTGTGGAAGAAAAAAATGGCTTATTTCTTTGTCTCACTGTCATAAGTCAGGTTTTTCTCAGAATTCTTGGAGTTTATTGACATCCTGGACTGCATTGATACATCATAAGTTCAGATAACTGGTTTAATACCAACATATTTTTGCATAATGTTGGATTAGTTTTTCTTTTTTATTGTAGATTTAAAAAATAAAATCTGATCAAAACATGTTTTAACACAAAAACAAATATGTTTTGTTTTGTTTAATTCTTTAGGTTATTTTATGTGTCAAAAACATTGGTGCCATTTGCAGTTAGTGGTCCTACACTGAAGAATTGGTACCCCCTAACTGGAGCACACTGCTTTACTGAGGCATGGAAGCATACCATCATGCATTGCTATGCTTTGTATTCTTTAGGTATTGTTGCCTGCTTTAGATAATGAGCTGCCCAAAGTCCAGTCATTGTACCAAGGTTAATCTTACAGTGGTTCCCATTTTATGGTTTAGTTCAGTGTAGCACACTTTTTAAGGGTTTCCATCGGAGGTAGTACCATGACATTTATACCAATACCTTTATTGGTTCAGCCTCAGTCAAGGTTTCAAGTAAGCCAAGCTGATGCTATATGGCCACATGGAAAAGCTGCAGATTTCTGATTGGTCAGAGAGGATCATCACTTCTGGGTGTAAGCAGCTTCTCTGCAGCAGTACACTGACTGATACTTTCCTTGCTTTATGAAGTTGTTGTGATGTATAATTTACAACATATATCTTGATATTTTACCTGTGTGCACAGGTAATATATTTTGTCCATGACTAAATTTATGAGCATGTTTCTTTGCAAGTACACATTTACAGTTTATTTTTTTTCCACTTATTGAGATGGAGTCCGTTGCAACCATATATGATCGCTGCCAAAACATATTTAAATCCTTATAAACTAAAAAACTGTCTCAAACTCATTTAACTTAATTACCGCTCCTACTCTCCCATATTAATCTTATGTGCAATGTAATAAACATAGATTAAAAAGTGTTGTTACTCATCTCTCCACTGCTGCTGCTTGATGCATGCTCTAATAATTCAACACTCACCTGGCCTGTGTCAGGGGGGGTGGGGGGGTACAAAGTATGAAGACTTGGAATGAGTTGAACCACACTGTACATGTAATGGAAAAACACCACAAGTTTAATTCATTCAAACAATGCTATGCTAAGGCTATTCTGGCTGTCTAAGATGTTATGTAGCTATCCAGTCTCTCCACCTGAGGCTCTGTAACATTTTGTACATTGTGGTGAATTCTCTGTATTTCCTTATGAGGAACCTTTATGTTTGGCTTGTTTAATGACATACTTTCCTCCTGGAAAACATTATTTTCCTTGATGAAAGGTTAAAGAACAAAAAATTTGTTTAATATTATTATAAGTGCAGAAGTAGAAGACAACTAAATTTGAAAGTTTTACCTATTTACTTGTTTATTCTCAGCTTCTGAGTAAGTATACCAAGGAGTGGCAAAGTTATTAAATCCTATACATTCCAGTAGGTTAAAGGGACATACTTTTCCTCTAAGAAGGCACAACATTGGTGGTTTACTATTCTGTGCTCATGACTTGCTTAAACATTGCTATAATGGCACAATTACTTTACAACATTTTAAGGAAAATACTTGTCAGAAAAAATCAAATGATTAATTTCTATTGGTGGGTTTTGCCTGGTGGCCAGAATGTCTATTCATTCAACTTTTCTCTACGGTAATTTTTTTCTAATTATTTACTGAATTGGCTCTTCAGGCATCTCAGAACTCAGAGTAAATTCAGGAAAATCAAACACTTAAGGAGCAAGTTGTATGCTGCAAAGCACTTTAAGATGATTTCTGCCTTAAAATCTCAATCATACTAATCAAAATGAATCACATTTCATCATGAGGGAAAGGTAAAAGAAGAAGTTGCATTTCTTTTGGCAGCATGGCAGAGCCTTCATGGTGCCATCAGAACCAACTGGCCTTGACTTAAACCAAACACATGCTTGGCTCCACTTGTGATTGCCGAACAAAACAAAATGTTCTTATGGAGCAGAGACGAGGAGGCAGTTAATAGCGCTCGCTGATGAGACTGTTGGCCTTGGTCTGGGCTCACACTGTCCGCCAGCTGATTCAATTATAGCTGTGAAGTGCATTGCTACAGGTGATGTATGGAAATGTAAATTCAAAAATAGTTGCTTCAGGTGGTAAAAGCATATAAGAGATTTGCACAGCATGACACACTGACGCATAATGTGACTGTATGTGCGACAGCAGGGTGCAGCGGTTATGTAATTAGACATCAAGTGAATTCCACCTCGGCGGTGCAGTAATAAACAGGCAACCAGCTACCTGTGAGGCGGGTCAAACGTTGCAGTGCAGTCATGTCATCGACGCCATTGCCCTCTGCAACACTTCATCCATCTCGCTAAAACATGCATGACTAGTGTTCAGCTCTATAAATAACAACGTGCTGTCAAACTGTCAGGTGGATTAGCTTGTGCTGAGTATGAGACGGCCCCGGGGCAGCCCGAGGGACCAGCAGACAGAATAACCATTCAGTTACACCTACAGCCTTCGATGGACTGGATTAAATTAAAATCAATTTAGTTAAAAGCATTTTTCAAAAATCCCTGTTAAGAGCAAGAATGGTGGTGTGTGCAACGTGTCGGTTACTAAACAACAACAAAAAAAGTAGAAGAAAGCATCGACAAGCTGCGACTTAGAATAGAGTTAAAAGGTAAAACATCAGAAAGATGTTAAAAGCATCGCTTCTGTTGATCTCAATAGAGATCTTCTCCAGAAAGACAGTGATGATATCAACTGAAACATGTCAATCCCTCCTTTTTTGTCTATATTTATTTCATGTCTGCCATAAGAATTACAAACATTTAATTCAACTCCATGCATCTGAGAAATTTTCAATAGTTTTGCTTTGCAACTAACTTTTAGAAAAAAATCTCTTCCATTGAAAAAAATGTCTCAAGAACATAATACAACCAAATTTCTCAAACTACTTCAGTGTCAAAATGGATTAATGACACACAAATTGGCGCACAATAACACACAAAGATGCAGACAACAATCACACTCTTATGTACACTTATGTCTTAAAGGCCTTCTAAAACAAAGTGAGTATAAACTTGAAAGTAAATTTTTTTAAATGTTTTTTGTTATTCCTGCGCTATAAGTGTCTTATTCTCAAAGCTCTCTGTTGCTATGTAAGCCTTTCACAGTCACCGCCCAAGGCTGCATCTATCAAAGCAGTCAAGGCACCACAGCCAATTGATTCCCTAATCAAATATCATTATTACCAGTAATTAGCTTGCACTATGACTTAACTTTTTTTAAAAATCACTAATTAACAAATGTGTGTTTCAGCTGAAACGTGCAGCGTCAGGAAGACGTGCAGCAGAGTGGAACAGCCCATGTCTCTGTGCGGCGAGATGTTCAGGAGCTCTTATTAATCACTACACTGTCTTCATGTTCCATGCAGTGATCGCTGTGGCAACAGAGACCCACCTGTTTGTATTTGTTGCTCACTCAGCAGATGGCCCACCCAAGGCTAATGCAGGCTAATTACTGATGATAAAAAAAAAAAAATTTAAATCAAGGAAGGTTTTTGTATTTATTTGGGTTCAGACTGCTATATCAAAGGTTCCTCCATTAATTAGTACAGTGTTTTTTTTCAAATGGGGAGTACATGGAGCTACTGCAAAGTAGGGGTGTAAATGACAAGTTTGATCACAATACGATATTACATTGCTCCAATGCAAGAAAAATCAAGTTCAGTCTCAAATTCAGTCATGATACCATTTTCAGTCAATTTAATTGATGATTGTTATGAGATTATATCACATGTTGATTTAAAAGTCATTTCCATTCATATCAAATCACAAAAAGCTATTAAAATATAATTTTTTTATTTCAATCAAACAATGAAAAATAATCTGTTCTTTGAATAAAAATAGACTATAAAGTAATGCATTCTAGATGTTAAGATTTCAGAACAACAATGAAAGAAACCCCAGCATCTATACATGGGTACTGTATTGATACAGATTTTTTTCATTTTGGATCGGAACCATTGTATTATTATCATTGAATTAAATGATTAATCACTGTACTTTTATATCACTACTGCAAAGGCACAAGTGTAAATGACCAAATGAAAAAATACTAAACAAAATAAAGATTAAACCAGACTGAAAGATGGAATAAACAGGAGGCTGCTGAAGCCATTCAGCTGTTCAGAAGAAGTTTCACAGCTACTGAATTATTGTAATATTATATCCAAAACTAGATTCTCGTGTCATAACTGGCCCCGATCGGAAGCAAATCTGAGTCATCTGCAGTCTTAAATTCCAAATGTGAACAATCCGAATCACATCTTTGAAGGGTTCCCAAACTTCTCCCAGTATTGGGATTTTAGTAAAGAGCAATAAGAACACAACAGTCAGGGGGGACAAGTTTGAAACCCACGAAAAGTAAATAACAAACGCAAAGAATGCCATAGGGAAGAAACTGCACAAAATTTTGTTAAATGCTGGCAAGTACACAGATACTGAATGTTTCCAGTGTACAATATAATATAGTGACAGACTTGAGAAACACAAACTGCCAGTTTCTCTTTGGAGAGAAAACAGGTTTAATAAAGAAACATTCATCATATAGTATAGTATAGTATAGTATAGTATAGTATCGATGGTAGCCATCTGTGCCACTCTGTGTGGGTATGTAATGCCATAGTACGTGTTTGTTATTCTTTAAGTGTTTTAAGTTTTGAGTGTTATTTCACTAAAACACATTGATTTTTAGAATTGTTGTCGAAAGAAAAAGAAAAAATGCAGTTATATTTTTCTCTTGCTTTTTACTTAGTAACATTAAAGGGCTAATGTAGGATTTTATGATTTTTTTCTAAATGCCCTCCTCTTTAGGAACAATTATTGTAGCTGCAGTGCAGCTTCAGGGATCATTTTTAGTTTGAATTGCAGGTTCTTTGACCCCTTTTGAAGAATGTACCGAGTATTTTTGGCCAGTCCTCTCAGATGCACCCTAACAGGTCTGGGCTTGAACATACACAGCAGAATAAAAACACACAAAAAAGAAAGACACAGGAAGAATGGAAGGAGGAAAGTGAACTCTGTAATTCCAGGAAAGTCAAATGTCAGCAGATTCGGGGGCAGGAGAAGGAAGGGGGGCTTTTAGCTCCACGACGGAGGTCGGGGATGGTGGTTGGAAAGCGGTCATGGTCAGCAGGTGTCTGCTGAGGTCTTTGTTAAGGCCCATTCTCCCCGTGACTGCAGGGGGAGGCGGAAAGAGTCGGAGGCCAGACAAGGAGACGGAGAGGAAATCAATGGAGCTGCTGGAGACCATCCTCTCACTCAGCACGACGCTTACACTCACACAGCTCTCATGGCTTTCTCCTGCTCTTTATACCTCAGCTAGTCCCCTCCTCGCCCTTTATTTTCCCTCGCCATCTAACAGTCTGCCTCAGTTTTTTGCCACCTCGAGCCAGTGTGTCTCTCTTCGACCTTTTCTCTATTTTCCTCACTGTATAATAACACTTGTAACAAGGCTTGGTGGACAACTGACTGGATCCAGAAATCTGTAGCTGAGCTTGAATGTGCAGCTTTGGAGGGAGCAAAGTATAATAACTTCAAAGCTTCTTACAATAATAATGCCTGTACTTGCATCTTGCGTGCCTATTATTTACCACAGCCATCTTTTGTTTAAGACGTTTAATTGGGAACACAAAAGCTGCCCACGCGCCTGCTAATACACACAGCACCTCCAGCCCCCAGAGGTTTCACCAAGATACATTTGCAATTTCCCCCACAGTGAAACATTTGGCCTCCACACACGGATTTTGGGCCCCATGAAAGGAAACTGAAGTGGGCCGCTCCAGGCCAGCTGAAAATTTTGATACTGATATACATAAAATTTGCCATTTTGATTATATTTTTTACCATTATCCAGATATTTAGAAGTACAAAAAATGACAGTTACTTGGTAGGGGAAGCACAAAAAATACAATGAAGTTCATTTAGATTCACTTAATTGCTGCAACACTAATACTCTATATTCCAAAACCACCCCCCTCCTCTGAATCTCTTTCAACATCTTCAGCTTGATTTTCAATGTCCTCTCTCTGTGTCTTCCTACACTCTCTCTTGGTGGATCGTCATCATCTGAATCTGTACTCTCTTCTGTCTCTTCCTCCATAGCCCTTGAAGATGATCCTGGACCTGGCTTTGTACTGTACATGGCATACAGAATCATATAGTATCTCCAATGATGTAATGTAATTTGTAGCCTCACAATCATTATTTCAGGTGGCCTCCCACTATTTTGTTTTACTTAAAGATGCTTTCAGTGATTTCACCAAAAATGTCTAGGGAAATTGATTTGACGACCAATACTCCACGTCACTGTCTCCCTAATGTAGCAAAACATGCAAGTCTAATTTATCTCCAAATCTGTAGAATCACAGGTGATGACATTAGATTTGTGGGGAAGAGTACATATACAATGCTATACGGTTGCTGCTATTTAATCTTCTGATATCTAGAAAATGTAAATACTTCTCTGATTGGACTGAGAGCACTCACCCGTCTGCCCGCACTAGCAAAGCAGGAGGATGAGTCTCAAACTACTGAACCTAACAATTCACTGATAGCAGAGGATTTTTTAACTATTCAAATACAGACTAAATCTTCTTATTATTATTATTATCATTATTATTATTATTATTATTATTTCAGAGCGATTTTTTTGTATAGATTTTTGTCTCTCCACAATTCATTCAACACTCTGGGGAACACTGGGGCTACTTGGACTCTTTCAGGTGAGGCGGGGGGTGGTGGGCTCGCAGACGTCTGCTACGGCGAATCTTGCTCTGTTTGGAACATGCGTCATTTTGTTTTTAGCAGACCAGCTAAACGTTTGCCTATGTTGATTATTTGACTAAAATAACAGTGAAATGAATAAATCCAGAAAGAACTGGGTGACATACTGTCCACCTCTCTGTTCTCTCTCCACTCTCAGCTTTTTTTTCTTTTCTTTTTAAACTTCCCGATTTTTGAGGCACCCTGCCGTCTCAGCATCCACTCGCACTGTCTGTGTGGCTGAGCTCCGCAGCTGAAGGAGTAGGTGGACGGAACCATTTAACAAAACATAGAGGGGGGTTCGTTCATAGATGTTTCCAAAACAAAGAAACTTTGTGATACCATTGCATTGTAAATTAAATGTTTGCGTGATTGTAAATTTATCATTGGGTATCAGATAATTGTTTTCAGTATTACAATTACATTGAGGGCCCTTCTGGGACCCTATCAATCATGGGCCCCTAGAATCCTTCTCCTCCCCCCTTTTTCGGCACCCCAGCCTCCACATGTTTCTCTGGTGAAGCTTCCAGTCTTGGAAACATAACACTTTTCTGCTGAACACCATGAAGCCAAACATATCTGATACATACAGTTTCTGAGACATTTTGCATCACTTATGGTAAAAACAGCTCAACACCCTGCAGTGTACAATATGATACTCATCTTCTGATACCAGGAAGCATAAGACTATACTATAATAATTTTGATATGTAATAAATCGTAGTAAAAAATGTAAATTTTTTTCCACATTTTGTTTTAGGGCCAAATAAAGACTTCAGATTTTAAAAAATGTGACTTTTCTCCCCAGTTTTTCTTGGGTTGGGTTTTAAAGGGCTAATAAAGAAGGTGTGGGCCACTGAGCATCGTTCCTGCTAAAGACTTCTGAATGCACCTGACCACCGCTTATCTGACTGAATATCAATAACAACACTACATGCTCCGCTTCCTCAAATTTATGCCTATTAATCTGGCTGCCCTGTTGAGGTGGAAAAAGGAAAAATACAGAGCGCCTTAAGGTTTGATATTAAATCTCTGCCTCTGAAAAAGCATAACTTTTCAAGAATAATGCATGAAGGTAAAGAGTGCATTTGATATCAGTTTTTCTGGCAGACAAAACCTCTCTTCTCTGCTCTATACGGTATAATACCCATTCAATGGGAAAAAAGCACAGGGAACCTGAATCAATGTGTTATTGAAAGAGTGGATTTAAGATCGTTTGCTGTGATGCTCTTGTAACACTTAGAGGCTAGGGGAATGACTAAACTACACGTGAATGTTATTTATCAGAAGATGGTTCTTTAAAGGAGCCCGAGGTGTGAATAACCAATTGACACGACTGAGGTTTGACTTTAAAGTA
>JAOXYM010000025.1:4644289-4654659 GCA_028567055.1 Leptatherina wallacei
AAAAAAAACTCTGCTACAACAATAATTTCCCTCAAAAGGGATAAATAAAGTATTTTTCATTTCATTTTTTCATTTCAAAGGAGGTTAATGCTTTCGCAAGGCTAACTAGTTATTTCTAATTTGCCGTGAAACTTTGGAGCCTAGCAGCTGAGATTTATTCTATTTCTTGCATATGAATGATTTAGATTTTTCCAGGTCATACGGAAACTGGGTGGTGCTGAGATCAGAAAGTTTTTTCCACAGAATGTGTGGCATAAATGAATTTAAGGTATTAATAATGAAGGTTTTCAACTTGTTCCGACAACCATTATGGGCCAGAATCTGAATTGTAGGAGGCAAAGGAGATTAAAACTTTTATAATTCGTAAATGTGTAATAACTCAAATTTGCAACAAACCACTTTTGTTTGCCTTTGTTCAGTTTATAACTTTTTATCAAACTAGTTTATCTAATTTATTAGCTCTGATTCACTTTTATGTATTAATTTTCACATTATTCATTTATTATTTACATTTATTGTCATTAATCTATCAAATCTGTAATTGCATTTTCTCATTTCAGTCTCTTTCAGATTTTTTCCCTGTATTTATTTGTTTGTTATATAATTCTAAATGGATAAACAGATAAAATTATGCACAGATAACACAATTAACAAAATCATTTCATATCCTCTTACTTTATTTCCTCATTTGGTGGTTTAAAAGTAGACTAGAATAGATGTTAAACAAAAATTTGGTCGGTGTCAATGTACTCTCAAGTAAACCCTTTTTATATATCACATGTATCATTTGTAAAAACTTTTTGTATCAAGATTTCCAACAATCCTTTTTCCAAGGCTTCTATGTCAGATTCCTGGGATGATTTTTATGCGTTGCTCTTATCTAAAAAATTACAATGTGCTTACATCTCGGAACTGTGACGGCCACAGCAAGAATTTCTTGTTTTTTAAAGTACCCAATTCGGTATTTTGAGGTATGGTAGGATCTTTAATATGTTGTTGAAGCCATCCTCTTACTTTCATTGATTTACACAGAGTTTTTACTCATTAATTCCATAATTTGATGAAATTCAACTCCATTCTTCCTTTTAATAGTGAAATGTTTCCCATTCCAATGGCTGCAACACAAGCATGATCAATCACCACCATGCTTTGTAATTGCAGAGGTATTCTTCCATAAAATTTGACAGTCTTCTGCCACAAAACAACCACTATGCTCTTTGCAGGAACTGGTTTCTCTAATGGCACAAAGGTGGAAGGCAGAACAATGTAATACCTCTAGTCATATTCTTAAAGACTGGCAATCATAAGGTGGTTTTGATTTGCATTTCTCACAATTTCTTCCCCGATCAATTACCTGAAAACATTTCACTGTCCTCTTACAGCCCCCTTCTGAGTGTTAGTTAAATGTTTGGCAAGTTCCATGGCTGTTGATAAGACAAGGTTTAAAAGGTTATTTGTAAATCTTTCAAGCTTTGAAATTTGCCTTTCCCAATAATGATTGCACAGAAGTCATGGCCCTAACAAACTAATTAAGGTTTGCAATCATGGTAAAGCTACCTGAGAGCTCAGCTCTCATATGATGCTGAGAGTTCTTGCATGGTTCTCCTCTCATTTGCTTTCATCACTCTTGCATTTACAAGGGAGAAATTAAACAACACAATAGCACCCACGATGTTGATCATGTTTTATCTTGGATTGCACAGCTTTCTGAGATCAGTTAAGATAACACTTCCTTGATAGGAAAAGAAAAACGAGGAAAGAGAAGGGTCATTGAGTAGAAATGTAGATGGCCACTTCAAACAAAAAACAGAAAAAAAGAAAGATAATATACACAAAAACATACGGGCAAAAGCGAGAAACACAAATAGACATGCAGACGAGCAGTAGATAACTACTGTAGACAGACTGAGCAAGAGCATTAATTCCAACCCTCACAGAATCATTCACAGGTGTGGGTGGGTGGAAGAGGCAGAGAAAGGAAGAAAAAAAATCCAAATGTCTGGGTTTTCACACCGTTAATTTAGCCGTGCAGAGCCACATCGCACCATTCTCTCACTCTTCCCCGCTCCTGTCGGAAACATGCTAATTAGGGAAGCCGACTGACGTGAACGAGGTTTAAAGGGTAATTAGCATAAAAATCCTACATGCTGTATTTTTACTTTCTCTAATCAACACCCTCACACGTACACATTTCTCAGATGTGAGAAAAAGTGGCTTGACGCAATTAAAGATGAAAATCGGCATCCAGAAGGAGGGAGAAACACAAAAATGTTACCTCTTGCATTTTGTTGTTTCTCTCGTCATTACAATTCTTTTTTTTCTCAGAATACAAACGAATAATGCAATTATTTTCACAAATAGCAGACATGTTGAGGAACAGGAATGTAGTGTTCTTTGTGTGGCTGCTGTCTTGCTCACTGTCTTCTGACAACCTTATTTCTGCCTCTGAGGAACACCAATTCTCTCTCTCATGAAAATTCTTGAATAGTTTAAAATACAATCCTCTCTAGCTAGATTGCACAAATGCTGACAAACACTTAAAATGAATAGATGCAGTAAAACACTCAATGACCTGTATAAACATAGCAGGTAAAAATAACATGGCCTGATGGCAACATAATTTTACTTACTTAGTGTTTGCTTTAAAGGATTTCCAATTTACTTCCATCTCATCAAAGTGAAGTTTATACTAGTAGCTTGCATCATTTCCTCTGTTTTTCTATTGAGATTTTTTCTGCCTTGACCTATGCAATTTATTTGGGAACTATTACCTTGTGCTAGCTTTAAAAAGTTTGAAAAGTTCAGGAGAATTTTCCACAGGGTCAAAATGAGATGAGCTGTGTGGAGAATGAACATCTTTCTACAACTACAGGCTTCATGATTGAAAGTGCAGATTGTAACTCTCATTAGATCTCATAAGCTGCTTCTTTTTTGTTAAATACTTGATATTCATAAACCTGAGATAAAGCTTCATATTTTTCTGCTCAAACAGCAACAATGTTAGAAGCTAACTTGTTTATCTACTTGTTCATTTACATTTACTCCAGTTAATTTATCCAACAAAAACACAGAAAGAGGAGCATGCTGACCTCAAAATGTCTCCTCCCATTGCCATATTGCCCCACACCTGGGAGGCCCAGAGGGGACAGGAGACCTCGTCGGCTGAGAAGTGGAGGACGGGCTGCCTATTATGCCTTAAGGGAACCATATGGTCGACTGGCTCAAGCCAACGACACCAATGATTCCAACTGGTTTAGAAACAGGCCCATGTTGGCCAGTTTAGTGAAAGTTTTGAATGATATAAAGAAACAAAGTTTGCAATGTTTCAGCAGATTTTGCTTTGAATCCAAATGAATATAAATATTTATCAGGAAACTTTAACAACTCAGCTCCTTGTAGAAACAAAATCGATTTAAGAATTCTTTATTGTCATACCAGCTCATGTTACACGTTACTATTTTAAGTGAAGTGTTGTTAAACAAACTTAAAAAATCTGCAAGTTTACAATTTTATTAAAAATAAATTAGAAAAATGTGGTCTTTTTTATTTGTTTCATTTTATCTTCCCACTGATTCCTGCATTCTCTCCATCTTTGTTCTCCAAATTATTAAAATACAGTTACTTATATAATGGCATTTTTTTGGCCTGAAAAAGGCAGACTATTAGTTATTAAACCTGTCTTCCATTTCTGACCTGGTTCTGTGACTCAGACTTGTTCACTTTCAGCCATTTTTGTTTGCAAGACAATTAAAAACCAATCAGAGCTTTGCAAATTATATTATAAATGCTGAAGTCACCATTACAGATTGCTAGCTAAACAACTAACAAGTGTCTAACATGAACTATCACATTAAAGTCAACAAACACAGCAAACACTGAGCCATAAGTGCCAAAAAATGGCCCAGATTAGGCCCAAACCTGTTTGTCATCTGGGAACAAACTTAGACAAGACACCAAGTGCACCATTCAACAACTGCTCCACCACTTTGTTTCTCAAAAACTAAAAACCCCACAAAAATGGCCAAAAGTCTGCCTACTCCGAGGTAGCTAGCATTGGAGCCTTTTTTCAATGACTGGAGAAAGTTTGAATCAGCAGCAGCTGGAGGGAAGCTTGGCACTGCTGTGACTGCAGCTGAATGACTTGCCTTTGAATGGTTGGCTGCCCTTCCTCAGTCCGGTTCTGCTGCAGGGTTCTTCTTGTTAAAAAGGGAGTTTTCCTCTCTGCAGTCCCCTCGTGTGGCAGAGAATGTGGCAAAGAATCGAAGATGAGACTTGATGCAATGCATTTCCTTAGCTAAGCAACTATGAATTGGCTTTATATTAACACTGTACTGAATTGGACTAATGAGGGCAACGATAATGTTGAATCAACTGGATGATAATTTTTACTTTTTTAACTTTGACAAGAGTACCATTGATGACTGAAGCCTAACCACTCTGTAACCAACAAATAAAAATCCAATCAATCTCAGTGGGTAAAAGTGTAAAATATTGTCTGCATTTAATTTGAATTTAATTGTCTGTACTTTTTTTTCTTTTTTATAGGACCTTCCTTATGAGACCTTCCTTACAAGACAACAGCCACCGACATCAGAGGGGCATTCCCATTGCTTCCATACAAAGCAGATATGATTCCACTAATTGACCAATATATATATATTGTGTTTTTCAGTTAAATGGATACAACATGCCACCAAAGCTGTCAGATATATTGTTAGCATAGCATGTCTTTAGTGTGAGAGTTTTAGTGAAGATAAATCAAAAGGTAGCAATTTGTACTCAGATTGTTAACAAATAATGGCAAGAAGAGTATAAGAGGCTCCAGAAATATGAGGGGATGGGGATCTGTAGCCTTCAGCTCTGTAATCTATAGTTTTCCATTCAAGCTGCCACTTAACAGCAATAAAGTCCAGCTATCTACTATATATACCTAGAATGGTTTGCTTTAACCATGACTAAGTTCTAATTCACCACACATAAAGTTTCAAGGAAGAATACTAGCTTCAAAATAATGGGAATCCATCCACATCAAACATCCTTAGTAAGTATGAAGGTGTGTGCTCAGCAAAGATAATGTGTCCTGCATGCAGTCTCTAGGGTTTGGAAATTATTGTCAAATACTCCAGTGAAAGAGACCTTATAACCTAGTGCAGTTTTAGAGTACATGTAAAAAAAATGTTTAAGTCAGTGCTAAATAATAAACATGCAGATACATGTTTAATTAATACAGAAGATGCATGATGATTATTTTGCATGATGTTAATTATAGCTCTTAGAACAAAATTCTTAATCTGCCAAAATCAGAATATAATTGGCTTGGAAAATAGCAACCAGTCACTGCAGAGCATCAAATGCAGCTCCGACTTTGATTTTCTTTATTTACTGTGGAAAAAATGTTCCAAAAAGCATTTTTCCATAAAGTCTTCATGCTGATTTAAATCTTAAATCAGTGATTTTGCATTGTAAAGGAGTTCTGATGATGATGATAATGATGATGACACGACAATGTGCAGCAGTCACCAAGGCAATTATCACCTCATGTACCGGCGTCGAGGTGTTGGACCCGCCCAGCCTGTTCCCACGGTGATGTCACTGTTACCACGGAGACTCCACATGCAGGCCAGAAGCGTTGCCAAAGCCCAGCAGGGGAGTGAGGGGGCTGCTTGTACTGTTACCATACCCCTCGACTCCCCCTTCCGCTCACCCCTCTTTTCCAAATGCCACCACCTTCTCCCCCACCGTCCCCAGTCCCTCTCATCGCCCCCTGCCATCCTCATCAGAGTTGACTACCATCTGTGCTCTGAGAAAAACTCCCCAGTCATTTATTTTTCCCATTTCTCTCCATTTAATGACTTTGCTGGATGGTGTTGTCATGCATCTAAAACTTTTTTTCACATCAGACTCCAAATTACGCCCACATTAGCCCACACCCCCCATCTGATAAGATTTCATCTGAGGGAGAATCTTTGTTGATTTAGTATTGAATGTCAGAAATGATTTCACTACACTGAACGTAGAGGAATGAAAACTGTGATTACTCATCCTCACAGATACTGTAACAGAGGTCATTTCTACTAAATTGAGTTTTAGGGAAGTTTTGTTTCTTTAGGAGCCTCCCAGGCAGTATTTCAAGGACCATATGGAATCCAAAAACTTGACTATGAAACCCACTGCAGCTGTGTACCAAGAGCAGGAAGGAGAAGGAAGTGCAACCTAAAACTAATGCTCTTTTCTTCCAAACGGCTAAATGTAATAATAAGTCCTCAGGCACTTCTCTGCAGCTGTCATAGAGATCAAGTTACAGCCTCATATGAGCAGGCGCAGTAACTAAGTGTGTTGGTGGATGACTGCGTTTCTGTGCACATTAATGTAGAATAGACTTAACATGCTGAACTGCCATCTGCATATGACTACGCATTTACTTCAATAAGCAGCTGACATGATGAGCCAAAGTTATCTTTAAACACAATAATCTTATCTTGATTATTACCTTCATTATATTTTCTTTGTTTTTATCAGCCAATATCATTCTTATCTTAAATTTACCCATATTCTTCTTCTATGTATTTTTGCGCCTCTGTTTAATTTATAACCTTGTCTTCATCTTATCCCCATTCACCTTTACCATTTTACACTGCCTGGTGAAAAAAGAAATGTAAAAAAATTGCTTGACCACTTTTAGGTTTCATTAAAGCACTTTAAAACATATTTTCTGTCAGTTAATCAAGTAATTGGATGAGGATTACTTATGCCTTATTTATGAGCAATAATATTAATAACTATCTAAGAAAAGAGAAAGAAATGAACAACGAACTGGTGTCTTTACAGAGAACGCAACAAATGTAATTAATGATTTCTATGAAAATATAAATTCTCCACGGGCTTTAGGTCTGGACTCTGTGGTATCCAGTTCATGTGTGAGAATATGATGTTTCATGCTCCTTGAACCACTCATTCTCAATTCCAGCATGATGAATTCTGGTTTTGTCATCCTTGATATGCCAGAGCCATCAGGAAAGAGTCATTCAGTGCATTCAAGTAGTCAGCTGATCTAATTTTACATGCACATAATATCGCTGAACCTAGACCTGACCAGATAAAGCAGCCCCAGATCATCATGCTGCCAGACAATAAGAATCCAAGACCTTCAATCTTTATGCTCCATAAAAAAAGGTGGTTTTTCTGACTCTGATTGTATCCAATGAGACACAATTATTTGTGTCACATCAAAATTGTCCATCCATCCATCCATCCATCCATTTTCTACACCCACTTAATCCAATTCAGGGTCGGGGGGAGGGTACCTGGAGCCTTTCCCGACATCTAACAGGTACATCCTGGACAGGTTGCCAGTTCATCGCAGGGCCAACACAGACAGACAGACAACCACTCACACTCATGCTTACTTCTAGGGAGAATTTAGAGTAACCAGTTAACATGCATGTCTTTGGACAGTGGGAGGAAGCCGGAGTACCCAGTGAGAACCCACACATACAACACGCAAACATGCAAACTTCACACAGGAAGGCCCAGTTTGAATCCCTCCCCCCGCCCAAAAACCCTCTTGCTGTGAGGCAAAGGTGCTCACCACCACACGACTGCAACTCACGTGAATTTGTAAAATTGTATTATACAAAAAAAAAGAAATATTTTCAGTGACATGCAGGCCTCATGATACCTGCTACTTCCTCTCATCTGAGGTGCAAAAACTTCCCAAGCAACATAATTTTCTTCCAGCTGTAAAAGCAGAGACTGCTAAAGCACCATAAAAGAAGAGTTCAGTACATCTAAGTGTTGGCAAACTCTGCACAGATGGTTTCTTTAAGTTACTTTATGAGTGATTTTGATGCAGGAGTCATAAAATCTGAATTTTGTCATCTTACTCTTAAAAATATGTGAATGTGAACAGCTGTATTGGGGAGCTGTTTAAGCTTTAATGATTTTACAAAAAGATTAAAAATGGTAGAACTTTGGAGCATGTATGGAGCACTTATGTCCATTTCAGTCTATTAGAGCATATACTTGTAGGATGAATTCAAGCTCCAGCTCCATTAAATTAGTGTGTTAATCCTTTTTTAAGAGTTTGGATTCAGTGCAAATGTTTTTAGAACGACCATGCTTACATGCATTTTTAGAGTCAAGTTTTGGTTGGAATTTTTGTTCTGGGGGTTTATATAAAAGATAATGGGGGTAGCTGTTTTGATGCATATTGTTTAGTGTCAGTTACTGCGTGGGTTTGTGGATTTTCATTTACCAACTGACACCTCTCTAGTGTTGGTCTCCAAGTAGCAATCAAGGATACACCCCAGCTGAGGCCTTAAGACCCAACTTGGGAGCTGTCTGGGTTTTTGTCTAACCATATTTTTATTGTATGTTTAACTCTTTAAAACCTCACATATTAAATAGAAAGACTTTTTTTTTCTTTTTTTTAATAAGATGTTGAAACAGCTTTTTTTTTTAATGCACATCCACCGGAGGCAACCACAAGGTCTGCTTTTAGCTGGAGAACATCAATAAATCCACTGGGGGAAGCAGACATGAATCAAATTGTATACAACAGGATTTTTTAAAAAAATTCTGATTATGTGGGTGGTGCAGAGATCCCAGAAACTCTTGTATCAGGATTAGACAACAGAATTGGTTTGACTTAAGCATGTAAAGCTGTAAAGTGTAGGCAAAAAGGAAAGAAAAAAACCTTTAGGGTTCAGTGAGGCTAAGGATAAACTTTGAGCATGGTTCAAATCAAGTACACCATAGCAAATACACTCAAGTACACATAAAGTTCATAGCATTTCATAACAAGCCTGAAAAAGAAAAAAAAAAGGACATATTGCGCATTAAATGACAAGGAGGGAGATAAAGTAGGGGAATGGAACACAACAAAGTGTATTACACTCTATACAAGGCACACATTAATGCAACCATTTCAAGGCATGCTACTCTCTAATCAAATCAGTAAAACAGTATGTTCTCCCCTTTATCACTCAAGAATCTGTCTCATCTCTATATTATCTTGTTCAAATGTATATACAGTGTGGGTGTATTTGAGCATCAGTGAATTCTAAGAGCACAAAAAGGAATAAAGATGCATATTAATGTGTGCATATCACAGTAATGTAATTCCTTGTATTTCTTAAGGACATTGAGTCTCATTTAAGTGCTGTCACTTCCATTCCATCTATTCCTCTGATCCTTTCTGTAACGGCCAGTTAAATAGCCAGTAATGCCTTTTAGCCTGTTAGTGCTGGATTCTAGCGAGCCCAGACAGACTGGGATGGACATATGGAGGGAGTCTGGCAGCAGACTCACAGTCCTGATGCCAACTCCTCAAAAACATTCAAACGCACTTATGTGCGCGCACACACACACAAATCAGCCATCCTTAGTATGTGCAGTTTAGAGCTGTGAGCTGTCCTTTACTTCCTGCTGTCTGATTAACTCAGAACCTGCTCCACACAGGCATCGTGGGAAATTTGGAACCCCCTCGATTTCCCAACTCACCACCGAGGGCAGCCATCCAGGATGAAGGCTGGACCTCAAATACCCACCCAAAGAGAGGGAGCATTGAGACAGCAGATAAAGGCGAAAGCTGCAAGCACAAAGCTTTGTTCAAAGAACAGTCCGGTGTGGATTTCTTTCCTCCCTCCCATCTTTGTCTTCTGCCTTACACGGGTTTGTGTCAACTCATTGTGTGTGTTGTCTGGTGCCTGTGCTGACAGCTGGCCTAAAAATCCTTTCCAAGAGTCATAGAGAAGTATCATTGAGAGGCCAGACTGACAATGAAACCACTTGCCATTTCTATTTTCATTATACAGACATACAATGCAGAAATAAGATCAGTCTCCCATATTGGTTTGACTGAATCTGGACTTTGTTTACTGTACAATAAAGCTTATTCTCTGCATGATGCATTCAAATTTCCAGATACATATTCAGTTCAGCACCATTTTCTGGTTTTAAATAGTCGTAATGGAGCATTTTAACAACTACTGGCAGCATCTGTAGCTTTCTGCACAATAAATGTCTCAGGATCTAATTTGGAGAGGAGTGATAAAGTGTTAGACTGGGACGAGAAAAAAAGGACTACTGTGCAGAAAAAAGTAGGTACATGCACTCTTTTCATGTAGCAGTGCAGCTGAAGCTTCTCTCCATATGACGGAAATGTTGGAACTAGAGATAAGACTGTGAGAGTGAAAATGACTTCTAACATTTTCGTACTTTACAAAAAGATTAATCAATGACACATGCCCCCACTCGCTCAAATTATAAATAACAACAAAATATGTTACCATAGTTATGCTGATGACACACAGATCTACATAACCATCTCACCAGGAGACTATAGTCCGATCCAATCACTGATCAGATGC
>JAOXYM010000025.1:4695774-4706391 GCA_028567055.1 Leptatherina wallacei
TCAATCCAATATTTCACCTTTAGGATGTGGTGGAACGGGAGATTCTCATCATGGATGTGCAGCAACTGTGTGATGCTTTCATGTTAATATGGACCAAATCTCTGAGGAATGCTTCCATCACTTTGTTGAATCTATGCCACCAAGAACTAAGGCAGTTCTGAAGGGGAAACGGGGTCCAACCCAGACCTAGCAACATGTACCTAATAAAGTTGTTGGAGTGTATATTAAAAACCTCTTTTAGATGGTAAATGGACTGTACTTGTATATCGTTTTTCTAGTCAGGTGACCACTCAAAGTGCTTTAACACAACATATCTCATTCATACAGCACTTATATTGTAACACACTTAGTGCTTCTATACCCCTGATAGGCACCTCAGGAGGCAAGGTAGGGTTCAGTGTCTTGCCCAAGGACACTTTGATATGTAGTCAGGGGAATTGAACTGCTGACCTCCTGTTTTAGTAGACAACTGTTCTATCCACCTGAGCTATAGCTGCACAAGTAATCAAGTAGCTCAAGTAATCACCTTGCAGGAGGAACTGAGTAGAGTAGATAATTTACATAGTAAATACAAAATGTAGAATGGCTACCTTTGCTTAAATAAAAATATGATGCAATTTCACAAAAAAAGATCAAAAGTTTCCCAGTGCTCATGTTTTGCTTGTGCATTTCTCAACTGTGATGCAGTTTCCATCACGCTACTAATGACATTTCCACACATTGACAACACATTTATGAGGAAGATTGGGGTGATGGATGTAATGAGGACTCTCACTTTTAAGTGAGAGATGCTGATTCAAATCCTGCCTATTACAAACTTTTCCTTTATCCATCTACTTTTCTACTTCCGCCTTTGTTTCCTCTTCTATACCACTCCCACCTACTCGTGGTTCCAGTTTAGAGTTGAGAAATATGGTTAGGTGTAGCTATGGGGTAGATACTGTGCTGAAATAGAAGCTGTATGGATCACATATTTATGAGCTTAATCTAAAAACATTTAAACAAAATTTTAATTCATTAATTTGTGGGGGTCTGCTTCACATGGCATGTTATCATACTGCTTTTACAAGTGAAAAAATACTTTACTAACAACTTCAATACTAATTGTGTTTGAAAGAACATGAACAAATTAATACAGTCACTGATGCATTTCAGCTAATATGAACGATTAGCATAATGATTAGGACCTCCATACAATATTGTTATAGAAAACTGTCTGCAATATGATAAAATGGAAACATTTAGTATTAGTAGCTTATACGGATGGGTCTGAACAAGCTGTTCAGGGGCAGACTTTCATTAGGCAAAGTAGATAGAGGTTTTGTAGACTGGTAAAAGGCCAATTTCAACCACAGAGCAGCAGGGCAAGTCAAAGGCTCATCATTTTACCTTTTTTTTTTAAAATAAAACCAGAAAAATGATCTGTCTTTTCTCAAAACTGATTAAACAAAAACAAGAAAACATCTCATTTCTGTATCTTGACTAGTCTTTTTTCTCTTTAACCCATTGTCCCAACTTGGTGTGCTTATTCATTTCTTACTTCTTGCTGGTATATTAATTCTTGTTTTGTTAAACTGTGTTTATCATTTCCTCAGGGAAGCTTAATTGTTGAGCTCTAAGCTGCTCTCAGTAAGTATAGTCTGCCATGGTTTAAGCAGTTTCTCTGAGATTTTCAGTGGAAAATGTTGAACCTGTCAAAAGGCAACTTGTTATGCATAAAACATTCTTACCTCTTCCAATGACTAGTTATTTGCCCCAAAATTCTAAATATGAGTTTCCTTAACAAGCAAATGACTATTATGAAATTAGGCTAGTTATGTTCTTTTGACTCTCCAAACCAACAGCTGATGGTTTTAGGGGAACTGTAAATATAAGGTGACAGAGTCAGCTCTGGCAGATTCAGTCTTTTATTTTAACCTAACAAGACCTGATACCATATGGATGTACCAGTTTCCATATTTAGAGGGCAACTCAGGTCTGAATAGGTGTAAATAATGTTGGATTAGAAGGCATCTTTAGATCTGATTCAATTAATTAAAACTAGACTGGGATCAACATGTATACCCCAAATATGCATAAGCATTTATAACTGTTAGATATGCACTGAAATGCACATTGTGTCCCACAGAATCATGCTAAAATCAGCATAATTACCAGAGATATCTCCAGCCTCCGCACCATTGTTATGAGAAACCTTATGTAAGCCAAGAATAAAACTGAGAAAATATAGATACTAGAAGCAATGATCAATTAAATGTTTAGGACCTCTCTGGCATCTCATCATTACCAGTCTACAGGAGCTGACTTCCAGCTCGCCTCATCTAACAATGCTGTGACACAATCAGGAGTAAACTTTGTCGCTCCGTCAAATGCATCATTATCCTAAATACAATATGTCAGGCAAACAATGCTTCTGTTTATGTTGTTTTAGTCTCTAACAATGTCTCTTCTTTTGCAATATGGAGATTTCCAAAGCTACCCCTGTATATTTGCTGTTTGAGGCTGAGGTTGGGCAAGACATACCATGACTGAATGTTTACATAAATGAGCCAATTTAGCTGCATTTCAGAGAAATGGTCTGGCTGGCAGGCTGACTGGCTGCTTTTACCACTTATAGACATGGATGGACACAGACAGAAACTCACAATATAGCCACCATTACAAAGTATAGAATCTAACAGTCCACTGGGCCATGTTAACACATTACCGAGTTATTCAATATTACGACAAAGAGGTCATCGTATTCCAAGATATTCGCAAAAGAAAAAAAAATGACGTTGAGGATGTTAACAGACAGACAGAAGGGAAAGCATTGTCGAGGCTGTCCTGGGTCTGAGGAATCCAGATGTTTCTGGTTGTTAGTGTCACTGTCAGCTTGGCCGAGCATGAAAGAAGAAAGAGGCACAGCACCGGCAAATCAAGCCAGGTCGTGACAGACCAGTGGCAAGTGTGGAAAAAGGGAAGGAATATGACAAAAAGTGAGAGTAAAGTGAGATGAGCACAGACACTCAACACACACAAGCATACTCATTGTGCCAATCCAGTGCCAGTAAATTGCTCCGTGCTGGAGAGCTTAGGGAGGCATCAATGAGCCCGGGATGCATCCTGTTCTGAGCTGCAGATCCCGAGCCGACTAAGTGAGGCTGTTTGGACCATTCGGCCGGATCAACTGCTAATACGGAGCCTGGGACCAGGAAATTACTGAGTAGGCAAAGAGACCTGTGCAACTGCAAGCACAATGCCCTCCCAAACACATGCATGCATGGGGGGAGGGGGGTAAATATGTACAAGAACAAAACCCATATATCTCCTTTTAAATTCCATGGTGGCCTCACCGTAAAACATTAGTGTGTTTCAAATTTTTTTATCTAAATTGGACCATCTTTTACAGTAAGGACAAGATTCTTGATTTAAGTGATATGATGAGTCACATTCAAATATGAATGACAGGGCCATGTTGCACCTTGCAAAGACAACAACAGCGATGATGCCCACCCCCTATTGTTCATATTGCTATCATCCGGACACAGATTTGATTCCTAAGGCGGAAGGAAGCTCACTTTGACAGAAGTTTTGTCCCCTCTATCACTGAAGCTCTGAATTAACTCACAATGACAGTGGGAAACATGTTCAATCTGAAATATGTATCTATAATTTTGTAAAATAAGCTGAATATATTATGTTTGCACCAAAAAATTTTAAACTAGTAAATAAGCCCACCCTGGGAGGATAAACACAGCACAAAAGCATCTATAAGTTGTCTTTGGCAGTAATGGAAGAGTGTGTGGAAAATCTGAATTGTCATTGCGGTAGGGTGGAGTTGACAATCCAACTCTGCCCACTACAGCGTTCACTGACCCTCCTTACAAATCCAAACTCAAACTAGATTTTCCAGCTGTGGGGCATAGCAACACATTTGTATTCCTGAGCTGTCTCTGTTTCGGATCTTAACACATTTTTGGTCAAACAAAACAAAGAACATCTCTCGGAAGAGGTACAGCACCCTGGAGATGAGGGCCCCCCTATCAACATAATTTCTAATACAATAACCTACATGAAATAACCCACCTTCCCACCAGGACACACTGGCCTACTTCCCAAAGTACTCATATTTGGCACAGAGCTATACAACTCCAGTTAGCTTTTGAGAAGCCCAGGTTTTATATGTAAAGCTTTTCTCTTTTCAACCTCTTGCTGTTCCTCCGGCTACCTCTGCTTCTATCAGTGCACGTGATATATAAGACAGCTTATGTGCACAAGCTTTTTTGATTGTGTGCTCTTTATCCATGGTTTTCAGCCTCAAAGGAGAATGTAGATCGATAAGATGTTTAACATACTCCCTTTGCTTTTAAAGCCTACAGCGAACAAGCCCCTCACCATTGACCCTTAACCCCACCTGCTGGCGTAGATTCAAAGCCCACCCACCCTCTCCATCACATCACGTCCTTACACAACACTCACGGGAGGTCCTCTACTCACCAGGCCGCCACCCACTTCCTGCTCAGCTGCTGGTTACTGAGGTGAACCATTGCCATGGGCAACGGCCCAAAAGAGAAGGAGGAGGACCAGGATAAGGGAGGTGAGTCGGAGAGGAGATGTGAATAGATGTAAGAAGAGGGCATGAAATCGATGAGGCCATGCAACAGCTTTGCAGCTCCTGTGCCCACACACTGAGATAGAGATGCAGACAGAAACACGCAAACACACTCACTCACATACACTCAGCATCCAGCACACACTGAAGTAAAGTAGAGAGCAAAATGACCTGGCATTTACAATTGCCAACAATCTCGTTCATATTAAAAGGAACGACTGAGACTGATACATTCCTCCCTCACAAGTTAAATGTTTCATCTATTTTTAGACTGCACAAATTAATCTTCTCCACCTCCACTGACATGAATATGAGTTTTAACTTTAATTCTCCTATAATTAAAGCAGAGCTTTAGCATTTCATGCAGGAGATTTCAAGAGTTTCATTTTTCCAAGAGGGTGTGTTGCGAAAGGTCTTGTGTTTCTTTGAAATGTCAGTCTACTAAAAGCAGGGTTACTTTTAAGAAGCAGCAGAACTAGTGATATTTAACAGGCAGAAAAATTAGAGTGGCTGTAAGAACACCGTGCTTGTCAACCTCACATCCCAGGATATATTTATAAAGACACATCTATGGCAACAGCTAATACCTGACTGAATTAAAATGTTTCAGAGATACAAAGTCACAGAGAGGCTCCTTGAGAGATAATTTCATCAAAAGTTTCAAGAGTCGTTCTGTACCTGCGATAACATAAAATTTCAGGAGTTATAAAGATTCATCTGCACTTTTCTCTCTTTACTGAAGTAAAAATGACAATTCTAATTTCATTTTATAATTACAAGTAGGTGAAAAGTTGTCAGTGTTTACCACTGGAGTTTTACTGTTCCCACTAAAGTCCTGAAAAAAACCTTTTGATAAGTGACAAATTATATCAACAAATCATTTGAATTCCCACATTTTACCATAATTCATTCAAAGAGTGTTAAATCTAACAAACAGTTAATGAGGGAAATAAAGCCTGAGGTATTTCTTTTTGGCACTGCGGGACTCCAGACTGGAGCATATTTAGAGATAGTCTGATTTGATTTTATAACTAGGAAAACCAGTTTGACTTGGAGTCCATTAATATCATGTGAGACACAGAGAGGGGAGAGGAATCTGCATGTTTTTGTTCCAAGTTCTTGTCATCAGTAATGCCGTCATCTACCTGTAAAATCAGCTTGCTTAGATCTTTAAACTGTTAGCTCAGCTGTCAAAAGAAGCAATATTTCTGACCTCTTTGGACCATTACAATCCCAAATCTCCAAGAAAATGAATAATCAGTATGTGATCTTAGATTACAGAAGATATACTTGCTATTTCCAGAATGAATGGCTCATACGGCTTATGTAGCTGAAATTATGCTAAACAAACAAAACAAAGGAGCTGATAATACAATAATATACAAGTCAACCCCCCACACGGACAAGCTGCCATTCACTAAACTCAGGGTTCAGGCTGAAGTGTTTAATTTCATTCTGATCCATAAGTTCCAGTAAATCCAACTTATAGCATCTACACAGTTCATTCATGGCTACAAAGACATGTCAAACAATTAACTTCACATCCAAAGAAATAATTAGAAAGATTTTTTTCCATTTAAACTATTACTGTGAATTGGCCTCATTCTTTAACCTCTAAATTTGGGCTGCACAATATATCGAAAATGTACCTTCACCACATTAGCCTGCACGACATACATATTGCAACAACTGCCTAAACTTCAATTAATAGTAGTCCCTATTTGCATATTTTGACATGACGTTCTAAACGCTGTTTCATCAATGGCGAATAAAATGGATTCTTACTGTCCTGGATGCTCCATTTATATGCTAAAAGCTATGGCAATAGAGCATATATGGAGTAAGCATTTTGATGGTGGAAAGTAATGAGAGGAGCGAGGAAAAAGGATGTAGTGACAGCACATAGGCTATTTGGAACTATGTTGGTTACAAGACAGATGACACTACAGACACAGGTACTCTGCAAGACATGTCAAATGCTTATACCAACTACCAGGGGACACGTGTTTAATCTCTGCTGCCACCTATAGTACAACCACTAGGAGCTATGGACGAATCCAGCAGCAGTTTTCTTAGTTGCACCATCTTACAGTCCTAATTACCTCGTATCTGCCGACATGGACAGCAGCATGGATATCTGGACAGACAACGTAGGACTGTGGTCCACAGTTACTGATGAGGGCATCTTATCGAAAGTTCTCAAAGTTATTCTGTTTTCATATTAGTTAGACATCGGTTGATTAACGTTAACTCTACTTCATCTGACAGAAACCGCTTTTAACAACTGACAATCCACACTGGAATATAAAACAGATCTCCAGATCATTTATTTGTTGGTAAAGAAATAGCTTCAAACTTTTGCAAAGGCTGTTAATTTTATATTTTATCTCTAGTCTTTAGGCTGAAGGACACCACTGTACATGATCTATTTGTGTTGCCAACAAAGTTATTTTCATTGAGAGAAGAAGAGTTACTAAAATCTAGCATTAGCTAAAACAACGCTACTAGCATTTATATAGCACAATCTATAAAGTTCTGCAGACATCTGTTCATGAGTATTGCAAGTCTACTCCGTATAACAAAAAACATCAAAGCATCAAAATTAATTCATAACAGATCATATTGTCATTGCAACTTCCAACAGTGTTATCACATATTGCATAGTTTCCTAATATCATGCAGCACATCTCCAAATCTTAAACCATTTTGTGTGCTTCAACTGTGTAGAAACTAAATAGTCTAAATATCTATACTTCACAGTATAAGTAATGGGTAAACTCTCTGAATTGGTCATCTGGATTTGTCTCATATGAAATGTTGAAGCTGGCAGCTCTAAAACAAACACCCATATATGTCTTCAACCATCTACCATCTACAATCCACCATATTGGTGTCTTAAGATTAGAAACTTGATATTTTTTATTTTATCATGAATAGGTCTTTAAAGGCCAAGCGTAACTAAAGTCCACCCACACGGGTATTTTACTTATGTTGCCTGATTAGTTGAACTTCACTGACATCTCTCTGCCTATTCTGTTGATTAGGTCGTACCTTTTGAGTTGGATCAGGTCATTTACCTCTTATACTTTGTGCTCACAATTTGGTTAAATAACTCAAATCAAAGCATAGCTCCAATCAGCCTACTCCTGAATACAGTTCTTATTGGATATGTTAATGGGTATGTGTGGGTGTGTGGGTGTGTATATGTGTGTGCACACAAGAACTTCAATTTAAAAAGTACCAGTAAAATAAATAGTTACAGCAATCATAATGTAATATCCTATGGAAGTAGCTTAAAGTCCTTGTAAAATCTAATTAGATGATATTTTTTTTTTATATGATCTGTCTTGTTTGGTATGTCAACTACACACCAGTATGTGGCCCATAAGTGGTAAAGAGTTGAATGATATTGATACCAGATACAGAACAATGAGTGATGCCTGATGAGGATAGCATAGCAGACCAATTAAGGCAGGATTAACTTTTCCAGATGGGGGCTGTGGTGCACTAGCTTCCGTTTCACAGACAACACATAAAATTACAGAACCAAATAGAATTTAACAAGCTAGTTCAAGATTTTTTATTTGATATGCTAATATTAAACTAGGTGTCATCCTAAAGCAAGGTTATGTCCAATTTTGTTCCTTAAAGGTCACTTTTCTGCAGGTTGTAGATATATCTTCTGCTCCAAATCTCCAACAGTTTGTTGTCAAGTTCTGCACAGGCCTGTGGAACAGGGAAACATCTAAAACCTGTAGACAACGGCCCTCAATGGAAATGGATATTGCTATACTAGAGCATCACAAAGTCAGTCAATAAAACTGAACCAAAACAAAAAGTAAAACCAAATATGTAGTTCACCAAACTTTTATATATATATGTATATATATATATATATATATATATATATAGATATATATGAAGATATACAGACAGAATATAGACGGTTAAACATTACAATTTTAGGGCCAGCTCTACTAAGATCCCATTCTGCGTGTAGTAATTATGAAATAAATATGAAAAAATAGATAATAAATATTAAATGAAAATAATAAAACCAGTATCCCTGTAGAGCCTAAAAAGCTGCTAGTTTATGAGCACGTTGATAAAGAGTCGCCGTTAAAGGTGTCTGGCATCTACTACGAAGTGCTTCTTCTATGACATTGCAGTGAGGCGGGATACTAGGGCCACTGCAGCGCTGTATCTAGAGAAAAGATGGTTATTCATGTCCTGGCGAGAGGGATCAAAGATGGGGTACAGACGGTGGTGGGGCTCTCAATACCCGCAGCCCCCGAGCGACTTGGAGAGGGGAAGGGCGGACAGGAGGTAGAGAAAGGACAGCTGCCCACTGGAGCCTCCAGCGCACAGAAACAACTACCACACTTTTGGTAAATCACACTGCGTGTGAAAAGCTGATTTATTGCATCTACTCCTCCTAGTATTTAGTACGTTCTGGCAGAAATGCTCAGATTGCATATTCATTCAAGGCAAACGTGCTAAATGGATTGCGGGCATTATTTTGCCCATTTAACAGGCGCAATCCATGGTACGCCCTGTTAGTAAATCAGCTGCAACATGTTTTTTGCGTGTGCTGTCAAGTTTGCACACGTTTTAACATGTGTTAACCTTTGATAGATCCCGCCCTTTATTTTAATGTTGCAGATAAGCAGAATCAATTGTTTTTGCTGCTCATTAAGCAGCTCCAGTGCATATAGTTTACTTTTGGAAATGCTTCTTTTATATATTAGCTTTAGCTCTTGATAGTTAATTGAAGTGCAAACTTACACAACCTTTTGTTTTAGGGTTCATCAGCACATCTGATAGCTAGCCGAACGAGGTAAGCATATTTCTACTCACTTGGACACCTGGGAGTTGGTGCACATTTAAAAATATATGTAACATTTTGGGAAAACACCTCTAACTTCATATCTTTAAACAAGACATGTTTTCATCTGTTGGGATATCCAGGTACTACAGCATGACTCATCTTTTGTCTGAACACTTAACATACTTTTATTCTATTTAACTAGTTACTAAAATTGATTCATCATTCTGTATATGTACAGCCTGGCTCATTATGTTGTAAGTTGCTAATGTATCTTTTTTAACAACAATATAAGCACCACTGACAAAAAACCCATATAAGTTGTGACACTGGCAACATTTAATGCAAGTATAAAATACATATAATGGCAAACAATGGTGAAAGAAAGCATATAAAAGAAGGAGAAATCATAATTTCTTAAAGTGTTCAAAGAATAATTTTTAAGGGGCCTTAAGATAAAATTTTGCTTAAATGATATACACACATTATCTAAACTTAAAGGACGATGAGAGCAGAAATGATAAGTGAATTATGTGATTCTTGATAAAATTTTCCTTAAATAGACCACCTCCACTGTCTTTCAGTGACAGACCACTGTTCCAGCCCTCTACACAGTGACTAGCCTGACAGCACAATAGCCATACTGAGTTTAGAGCACCTCAGTGGCCCTTCGGCGAGGGTCAGCTCTCCAGCCGTACAGTTTCAGCTCAAGCTTCTGCTGTGTGGAGGGGACACGAGCACAACTGCACAAGAGCTTCCATTACGGCTCCAGCACAAGAGGCCTGCTCCATTATGGCTTTCACATAAGGGCCTTCATTTGGGCTCTTAGTCATTCTAATGAGCTGTGCTTTGCAGCTATGCAGAGCCTCTGACTCTATCTGAGCCGGGGCCTCATGTAACAGCTCCCACGCGACACCAGGCAGCCCCTAATGCAGAAGAGCGCTCAATGAGGATTGTGATTTTTTATTTCTGTAATTGTGAAGCTCCAGAGGGCTCTTAGGCAGAGATTTAATGTCGCCTAATGGAATCTCATCACAGAACAAGAGAGGGATGAGCACAGAGAGGGAGAACACTGACTAATGTATCTTCATACTTTTGCTTTCCTATTCACCTTTAATTCTGTAAAAGCAATTACTTTTTAAATAATATTTCATATACAATATTTTGTGTGTATGTGTGTTAACTGGCATTACATTAT
>JAOXYM010000025.1:4706491-4721999 GCA_028567055.1 Leptatherina wallacei
CAAACATGCAGCACCTGAGATCCTGAATTTCAGCATTTTAATTTGAGGACAGTGTCTTTGGACTTTGGCTGTAGCTACTATTGCATTGGAGGTTGTTTGTCTTAAAATAATAGCAAACAGTCATAATTCACCAATAATTAATTCACCATTTACATAGCAGAGAAAATGGTATACGTTTCTCTGTATCTATTATAATATTTCTGCATCTTTAACTCTCTGTGGTCTTAAACATTTCTTCCTAATCCTAACTTTTCCAATTTCTACTGAAAGCAAAAAATGACAACATTTTTTCACTCAGAAATCCCTTTTGCGCCTCTGCAGCCATCTCATATTTCTCTTGACCACCCGATATTGTCTCCCTTTTTTTGTCTCCTCGCTGGTTCAGGTTAAAGCCTCCCACTCACATCTTAAAATGTGTCCTTGCAGCACAATTAAAAATGACAAGTTATTGCAGTGTCATCGGTCATAGTTAAATGCCAGCCAGTATTTCTTTTATTTAGCAAATGCACACGCTTGGAACTTCCCATTCAGAATGGTGTTTCTCACAACATACTGTAGATCTTTAACCGACCAATCTTTGTAAGATGCATCAGCAGCAGCATTATCTGTATGTACAGAGATGTCACAGGAGCTTTGTATAGCAGCATCTGGTCAGCAGCTATATAAGCTTTTGTAGATGAGATTGCATACAACGTAAAGCAAATGCAAAGCTGACATAAATCCAGTCAGTTGCAAGAATAATATCAGCTGTCGTTTACAGAATGAAAGACCATGACTGAAATTTATACTTAGATATACTAACTTTTCCCATCAAAAGTAAAGCTGGCATATCTAAGCCTTTTTCTTGAAGGGTGCACGCAGAACTTCTTGCTGGTTATTGCCTTTGATCCTGCATCTTCCTTACTGCACATATGCTGCTCTTTGTGTCCACTTGTTGATGGGAGTAGAGCAGGAGCAGAAGATTGTGCTGTTAAAGAAACCCTCTAGAACTTTGCCATATATTCTCAGTGAGGAGAATCCCAACCACGGCTATGTCAGCATCTATCTTGCATCCTACCTGTACTTTGAGCTCTGTACACTCTGTAAAAGTCAGTCCATTGTTGACTCTTATCTTCTCTCTTGCTCTGTCCCTTTGATTATTTGATGTATCAACAACAGCGCCGGATATAAAGAATGGATGGATGGAAGTTACATAGTGTTTATTTAAAGCCATATACTCAGCAGCTTCTACAAGATGTACTAATCAATGTAATCAGTTATTTTTGTAGATGTTGGCAGGGTTTGTGCATGCAGGTTAAGTTAGAAGTGGGGTTATGGCATCATCGGTTCAGGAAAGATAATAGTAATGGCTGTAAACACAAAAACAAAACAGTGGCATTTTCAGATTTATACACTTTGAGAAATGTTTAGAAATGACAGTTTTGGGCTTAAAAACATTGGTTCCATGAACAAGCCATCAAAACAATGAAAAAGAATTGCTGATACATCTGAACTTATCTCCGTATTTGTACTCATTAGCATCGAATCTCACTGCAATACACAAAATTACCAAAACCTAGCAATAGTGAAGTGATCTGCTGTTTTTTCTTGGTAATGGTGGTAGTAACACATTTATTCCAGGTGGTGGTTAAAACAAGACAGTTGCATATTGAGACAATAGTCACTAAACTATTCAATTTCTTACAATAAAAAAATTCCAACGTTATTATCCATATGAATGAGAAACAAAATTAGTCCCAAGAGCATGATAAGTCTTTTTAAAGCCCAACATTATTTACTTTCTTACCAAACAATCTTCTTATCTTTCTTGTAACATATAGATGGCATACAGCATTAATCAGATCAGATCATTTAAAAAAAATGTAATCAAACACAATCAATTTAATTTCAGAGGGACTTCAATGTCTATGAGATCCCTATTTAGGAGTGAGAGCATCGTTTAATGAGGTCTGCTGGTCCTAATTCTCACAACTGCTCCATTATCCCTTCCTTTGTGGCATCCTCCCACTTTTCTAACATTAACACATCACTTATTTCTCATTGAAGCCAATACTTTTGATAAATGACTTCACCATGAATATTGGTAGTAATGTTATTTAAACACAAAATGCTATTAGTGACAATAAAGCTTGCAGTACAGTGTGTTATATTGAACTTTACAATTTGCAGCAGAGTGCATTCAGCAGCAAGCCATTAAAGATTAAATACACTATGCTATTTTTACGACAGGAAATAGTACAAGGGGAGGCATCCCCACAGAAATCTAAACAAGGCGTGTTTTCTACCATGGCTGGAAGCATGCAGTATGTGACAGAGAGGAAAAAGCGTTGAGAGGAACATATTGTGCGGGGCAAAAAAGACATCAAGAGAAACCAAAGGTTGACACACTGACAGCTGTCTTTGATTCACCTGTAAGGCATCATGAGCATGCACACACACCGTGACTGCATGCTGACAACACACAAACACACACAACAGGGGTGACAGCATAGAGCACTGAATTTACATCAATAAGTTTCCTTGTTTTTTTGTCACTTAGACAAGAGATATTTGACGCATTTATTAAATTATTAATCTATTTATTTATTCATTTAGTCAGTCAGTCAGTCAGTCATGTTTTTTCATGGCTGAGAAGCCCAGTGTAATTTCATTGAGCTACCAGATGGCAGAAGGTTTAATTAACAACTTCAAAAGCAATAACTGGAGAGCTAGCCAAATGCACACACATAGGCAGACAAACACTCACACTCACACACACATTACTAGCTGCTTCTGCAGAAGTCCTGTGCAAGCACAAATCCATTTCACCCGCACCCCCTTATTAATTTATACAACAAAACATTCAGACAAAAAAGTGCCTATTGTTCTTGGTGTTTATGCACAGCTCATTTCTGCTTGTTTGGGAGGTGTTCCCTAAGCTTCCCACACAGTGAAGGCGATAGTTGGATTGAAGGGGAGGTGCGCTGGATAGACTCGAGGCTCCCAGACTGTAAGTCACACCCTGCTGATTGGATCTTACTGGCCTCTCAGGGACAATAAAAACACCCCATCTTCTCTTCATCTCCCCCGCCTTTCTAGATTTACTGGAAAACGCAGCCATTATTCCACTATAATGACATTATTTTGATTGGCAAAGCAACTGTGGGGGCTCCATCAGCTCACATTAGGCATGGTAATCAGACTGTGCTGGTTTATGTTAATATGAATGACACAGGGCAATGAGCCTTTAACCCAGAGCTGGGGTCAGAAAGCATTTGCAGTTTTTTGGCTCTTTTCTTTAGACACAGTGTAGACAATCAGCAGATTGTTGCTTTATGAATGCAATTCAGTCATGTTAGTGCACAGAAATGGACAGATAACTCAAAAATACTGCGTAGGTGTTTTTACGTTGTAATACAACGTGCAATCAAATTTTTCATTGTTCTTCATTAATTTCAAATCTCATTCCTGCAAACTATTATTTGGATTATGGGTTGGCACAGCTACCCTCATTTGGCCGTCTAAAAAGTAAAAAGCTCTTGATGCATATCTCTGCATGACTGGTTTGATTTCAACAGAAAAATCTCACTTGCAAACACTGATAAAACAGGTACATGTGCACACTAGTGTCGTCGCAGGTAGTTATGAAGCTCTGTTCTAAAAAAGATGCCAACTAAAACAAGACAAAGTCAGTGCAACATTTCAATATCAATTCCCTCATTAGTATAAGACAGTGAATCAATGTTAATAGTGGCAGAATGGCATCAAGCATTACAAATTTGCCAAAATCTTGGGATATGTGAAGAGTTTGCCAAAAACTGGCAACAGCCTCCAGTCAGCCTCCTTCTTTTTGCAATATTAGATCTAGTCTCCAGGGAATCAAGACAGTTGGCTCATTTAAATCCTTCCAGCAAAACTCCTCTACTTTTTTCTACTCTTGGTGGAGCTTAGTGTTTGCCTTACAAAATAAATACTATAGGTCTCTCGTGTCTTATGTCTGATGGCCAGAAAATCATTACTTTTTTTTAACAAAACATATAAAAACAGGGATTTTTTATGTTAAGAAGTGCTCCCATGATTAATATCAAATACGGCAACTTATAGGAATCTGAATATGTCTTTTTTTTTGGTGAGTATCTGTGTTTATAGAGCTATATATAGTGTGTGTATCCTACATATTTCCTCTATGCCATCCATTGTTTGCAGAGTAAATAGGACAATGAAGATCTTCAGAAGGCCTCTAGATCAATGTCCTTCCTGTTGGAAATGTCAGATCAGTCTGTTCATTAATCTTTTGCCACCAAACAAAACAAAGAGCTTTGTTAGATATTGGACCATCCACCGTCGCTTTGATGAAAAATCCCTTCACTCACAACTAAGGGAAATTGCTTACTGTACAATTCTGCCCCATAAAACATACTCCCCTGTGTCTACATTCACATTAAGAGTTATACAGACCTAACCATAAGAGAGGTTCCAAAGGTCTTTTTGTGTGGTGGCCCTAATGAGGTCCACAGGTTTTCACAACATATGCAATTTATCTGACAAAATTTTAACATTAATCACTTTTGAATTTGCCACCTGGTCATTTCAGTATTGTAATAAACAACCTTTTTACTCTATTCTTAGGAGAAATTGTAAATGTCAGTGGACAGGAAAAATGAGTGTTCTTTAAAGATGCACTAATTTGGCATCCATCTTGCATCCAACCTGTAATGTGAGCTCTCTCCAGCCAGTAAAAGACTTCTCTTGACTCTGGTCTCATCCCTTGCTTTGTCCCTTTCTCTCATATTCCTCCAATAATGTGTTTTTGCATTTCTGAATAAGCCATGGTCCACGTTCATAACAGCCGCTCTGTTTATATCTGCTTGCAAGCATATGATGCTGTGCGTGAAGCAAAATAGCGTTCCGGAAAAAAAAGTTGTATCATTGTTTTTATTTTATTTATCGATATTGCAGATTTTTGATCTGCAGCACTTTGGAGACATAGTCTGTTTTTAAAATATGCTTTATAAATAAAGTGAATTGGATTGGATAGTGTGGTTTCTCAGACTTTCAGACGAGTCCAAATTTGACATTCTTGTTGGTAAACATGAACACCCCAACCTCTAGGCTAAGAGGAGGGAGACCCCCCCAGCATGTTATCAGTGTTCAGTTGAAAAGCCTGCATCTCTGATGGTATGGGGGTGCATAAGTGCGTACGGTATGGAGACGTCTATTTCAGGGAAGGCGTTGTGTATCTAAAGCACATACTGCAGCTATCAAAGCAGCATTGCTTCACAGGAGTAGAGTCCGGGTGCTTAACTAGCCTGCCTGCAGTCCACATCTTTCACCTATAGAGAACATTTGGTGCAACATTAAATGAAAAATTCTTCAAAGACAACCACAAACTCTTCAGCAGCTGGAAACCTGTATCAGGCAAGAACTAAATTCTAACACCAAAACTCTGCAAACTCAAAACCTTGATGCCCAGGCGTCTTCAAATTGTTCTGAAAAGATGATGCTACACGTGGTAACCATGATAAACATGCCCTGTGCCAACTATTTTAAGATCTGTAGCAAGCATCATATTCAACAATAGCTCATTTTGTGCATAAATTTGTTAAATTTCTCAGTTTAGATGTTTGTTATGGTATTTATGTTCCACTGTGAATAAAATATTGGCTCATGTGGTTTGACGGTCTCTTAGTTTTAATTTTGTTCAAATTTTAAGAATGTCCCAACTTTCCTGGAATTTCTGTTTTAGTTCATAAATCAACATTGTCACATTAATGTTAAAATCTCTAAATGGCAAGCTAAAGAGACTTATGGTTAAACCTCCTGCTCAATGTACCTTCAATATGAAATCCACATTTCATTTCATCACATTTAACACCTAATCTGACAACAAACACTTCAAAGAAAGAACAATGGCAGATGTTACCAATATTTAATCCCATGTATCCCACTGCAAGGTCAAATCCAGTCTCAAAAATGTTTTACGTTTTTCTTTTTCAAGTTTTGCAAATAGGATTACAAATTACAAGGTTAAGGGCTTGAACATTTTAATATTAATGGGTCAGAAGGTCCATTGTCTCACCAGAATAGAACTGTATTGATAACAGCAGCCAATGGAAATGTTTCCATCTTGTGATTTAAAACAATGTGCTGCAAAAGTACAACATTTTGGAAATGTATTTTTGTTCTATGAGAAAGCAAACTTGTAGATCAAACATACCAATTAATATTTTCTGGTTGAACTGCAGAGTAAACATAAGTAATTCTCCTGCAGTCCATCCAAGCCCATCTTTCTTCAGTGACGAATTTGTTGAACGACAGATGGGCTAATGTTAAAGAAAGCAATTAGCCACTGTTGGCATGTCCTGGTGTGTGGATGAGTAATGACTGGTGGGGCTGGAGTGTCTAGCCCTGATAAATTCTACTGTCCCTGTGCCTTATTAGTACAATGACTAACTGAGGAGGGGGGAGGGAGCTTGGAGCTTAGGTGATAGACCACAGGGGGTGTCAAAGATAAACCCAGATTGACAGCAGAGTGTGGTGGCTAAATGCTAATGCACCAAGTGACATTTCCGACGCCAGCCCAGGTTAGCTTAAATGCTGCAGCAGTGCTGACAGACAGAGCAGCAGAGACGGGGGGAAGAAATACCCTAAATACCAGTGAATCGACTCTTCCTCATCCCCTCTTTATTCTTCAAAAGGAAAAGAAGGTAGAGATGGGTAAGAGGGCTGAGATGTTGTCAAAAGGCTTTTATCACAAGTGAGCAGGTACTTCAGTCATTGATAAAGAGAGCGACAGGTAAAGATGGCACCATAATGAGACCAAAGGGAGACAAAAGCAGGGAGGAAGGAAAGACAACATTGATATTCAGCTCGAGAAAAGTCCCTGCTTTGCCTTCCCATCAGACATCTAGGGAGTTTAGCCTGAGTTCAATACTTTGTCCACTAAATCCCCAAGCACTGCTTTTGTTGATAAACCCACTGCCTCCACTCCTTCGCCCCCTGTGAGGATGATTTCTATCTCTACCCTCAATTTCCAGGAGTTGCCAGACCATTACAGACAGGGGGAAAACTTCTGTGACTTTTTTTGGCTGATGGTTGGAAGTCAAACGCCTGTCGAGGCGGAGCAAGGACTCATCTTTCTGGGTGGTCGGACGTGATGTTGTGCTGAAGCTGTGTATAATTGGTGGTATTTTTAGCATTGAGTGGTATGTCAGCCAAGGAAATCTCCATAGTTAGCAATGACGCCTTTAATAGAATCTAATTAGGGGATGGGTGTACTTATACAAAGTCAGTGAACAGAAGAGAGTACTTTTGTATATGTGTGTGTGGGCTTCTCATCTGACTGCTCACTGAAGAGTTCAGAAACCTAATGCATTGTGACAAAATGTGTGTGTGTGTGCATAAATGCGTGTCTAGGAAAGCAAGCATTACAGAACAGAATTTTCTCAGAGGTCGCTGGACCGTAAATAACATATAGAGAATAAATCTCAAATATATTCATGATTTCACCCAAAGAAAAGCAGCCAGTTCAGGCATTCAAGAAACGAAAGGTGAGACATTTCACTAAGTATCAAAATTATTTTTACCCAGTTTTTGATGACTGAGTAAAATATGTGCATTAAAGATCTCCTTAAAAACTGTATTACCGTCGTTTTAACTTTGTCCTTCTGAGGGGGGAATTTTTGTCACTGTTCAAGGAGGAGGCATGCCTCCAATTCAGCTCCCTTGTAGGGTATTTGCAGGCATGCTCTTAGTCATTATTGGACAGTGAAGTGGATGTAATTACAGATGGAAAGACAGACATTGAAAGTTGTGAATAAACTGTTTCTTTTTTTATGATTGTGTTTGAATTGTTAATCCATGAGCTGTAAAAACTGAAAGGACAATGTTTAAATGTAAACATGTTTTGTTCAAAATGTTGTGCAGAAATTTGCTGCGAGCCTGCAATAAGTCTATGTTTTCAAATCTTCTTGCCACATTCCTAACTTAAGAAAAGACCCATGTTTTTCATGCAAATTTTTTTTGCTATTGGACTTTTTTCTACTTCTCTCTCACCAGAGAACATGTCATGCAAATATTTGTCGACTTTTCTACAACGTAGCATCACAGTCCATGGTTGTAAACGGATGGTAATGTATCTTAGGTTGCTGACATGACAAGAATCGTGACCCACAAATGTAACTATTTGTATGCCTTGACACAACCCAAACCATTTGTAAATGAGAAGCACAGTAAAAAAGTGATATATTGTGAAACATAGTGACTGTTGACAATGTTGTTCAGGATGAGTCTCAGCCACTGAGCTCCATACATTCATAGTCTAACAAACATTACATCCGTACCTACCATTCCCTCCTTCCTATATAAACGTTCCTGGCCTATTAAATACATCATCGCATAGGAACATCTATGGAAAGCAGAGTTGTTACCACAGAGATAAAAATGATTGATCGATAAGTATAAAAGCTAAAACTAAACAAAAAAAATCTAAAAAATTATTTAAAAAATCTTTATTTTCTTTTTTTGAGCTACACTACTGTTTTGTTTCTGAGGCAGATTAACATAGAAGCTCCTCCTTTAAACATGGTTGTGATTTTTATCGTCATTGTAACATATAATCTTGTCTTTTGTGTTTCTGGGTGAGTATGTGTATGTCCCCTCTGAATTGCCGTAGGGTAGGCAGATGTTGCCATCCTGGTTGGGATCTGTAGTTCCGAGGACAAAATAAAAAGACCGCAATTTGGGAAAGATGTCTTATCCCCGTTTGTTATTTTATTAACCAGTACTCAGTTAGTTGAAACCCCCCAAGAAGCTCGGTTACATCATTATAGTCTTTTCAATTGACTGATTTGTTGATTCCTGTCTTTCAAACCCACCAGACAGACCTGTTGCAGTTTATCAGGGCTTCGCCAGTTTCTTTACCTTATTAAGTGTGAGACTGTTTCATATCTGAAGGACTAAGTCCTTGTCTGCTGATTCCAGATCTTATCCTCATCATTAATTTGGGACTTTCATGTCACAGCCTTTTTCGTCTGAAAATTACACCCAAGTTCAAAGTGAGAGGGAAGTGAAAGCAATAGTAGGCTGCTAACAGCACACACTGATGGAGCTCCAATTTCTCACTCATTGTCTTGTGTATGTGTGTGTGTTGTTTGTGGATGTTTCACACATACTCTTATACTCCTTCCTGATGTTTCATAACACATTTGATGAGGAAAAGTAAGAGAAAAACCCTGGACACAGTGCATTGATGCACATTTTGTCATTCTTTATCACTCTGTCTACAAAAAGGCTACAAGATATGATAAAGTGGCTGCAGTCAAAAAGAACTACAAAAACAATGTTAAGATAGTCGTGTACACGAGACAGCAACCAGATCAGTGCTATTACAACTAGTTTATGTTAGGATGGCACAATATCCAAAAAGCATAGTTAACGATTCAACGATTTAACTTAAATCATAGTTAAATATTGAGGTGAAAAAATAACTTTCTATAATCGAAAACATAAAACTCCTCTAAAGTGTATTAACAAGGACTGGATTTCATTTCTGCACCTGTGCCTGCCAGTAAGTTGCAGAATGGAATGCAGCCCTCATTAATAAATCTGTCCCATCTTATTTCCAGTCAAGAGGTTTGCATCTTTGCATTATTTTTATCTTGTCTTTGATGGATGTTGACAACATTATACATGTTGATAATAAACTAATAGTTTGTGCAACTGAAGTATCTGGGTATTGATTTATTTATTTTTTTACCACCTGAATGGAAGCAAATGAAAAGCATCTTGATGCTGAAACCTGAGCTGTTTCTGTGTGGAGAATAGAGTAATGAAAACTAAATTATCACATAATCTGACATCCTTAAACCTAAAAATGTAAGGTTTTGTACTGTAGACCACTTACTTACTTAATCCACTCATTGAAATACTAGGAAATTCAACATTCCAACCATAGCGAATAGTGTAATTGTGGTACTCAAGAATATTACAAGTCTTTAAAACTTGGTTACTTTGCTCTGAAATAATAACAGTCCAAGGGCCGGATCTATCAAAGGTTTGCGTGTGTTCAAACGTGTCCAAACTTGACAGCAGACGCAAAATAACAACCATACTCTATTTAGTACGTCTGCCTTGAATGAATATGCATTCTGGGCATTTCTGTCAGAACGTGCAAAATACTGGGAGGAGTAGATGCAAACAAATAAGCTTTGCACGTGCAGTGTGATTTACTAAAAGTGCAGTCGCTGTTTCTGCGCCTACAATTAACAGGTGCAAACTGGCGCACCTTGTGGATGAGAGCAGAAGGAGCCTTCTGCAGGAGTGCAGATGCGCATCAGTCTGATTTACACTATTTTCTTATGATTGGTGGAGTCAGCGCATTTAGTTTTCATTCTTTAATTCAATAACAATCAACAGAATAAAAGAATGCCGCAATTCAACCTGAGTTTATATAAACAAAACAGAAGATTCACTGCTTTGCTCAGTGGTTATTAAATCTGAGATTAATTATGTCCTCCTATTTTCCCTTTTTTGCTATACGTCACATTTTTAACTTGAATACGCACCGTCCTCTCCTGCAGGCTGAAGGAGAGCTCCAGCGCAGCACCTTTCCTTCCTCTATCCCTGTGTGCGCTCTTCCACTCTCCAAGTCGCTCGAGACCTGCTGGTATCGAGAGCCCCACCACCACCTGTACCCCATTATTGATCCCTCTCGCCGGGACATTAATGACCACCGTTACTCCAAATACAGCGCTGCCGTGGCCTGAATATCCCACCTCACTGCAGTGTCACAGAAGACACACCTCATAGTAGATGTAGTAGTAATAGACCATGTTGGCACAACACAGGCAGCAACTCATTATCCTTGTCCTAATAAACTAGCGGCTTATTTTCATTCAATATTTATTTATTATATTTTTTATTAGGATCATTTATTTATTTATTTATTTATTTAATATTTCTTATATATTTTGTATTTTATCATAAATGTTTTTTAATTTTTCTATTTTCTCTCTTCCACTAATATCTTTATCTTCACCAAGTCAGTTTCATTTTGAGCTGTCTTCTCTCCAAACTCACCGCGCTGCAAACCACAAAACACGCAAAACCCTCATCTAAATAGGGTGTTTCCAACACGTTTGCACCTGCCAACATTTACGCAAGCGATCTTAGTAAATCACCCACAAACCGTGGTTCAGCCACACGCGCAAAATTCTAGGTTGCATGGGCAAATTACTTCACACAAATTGGGGTCATGATGGATCCGGCCCATAGTGGTCAGTACTAAACATTTCTTCTCATTTTATGTTGAAAGGCAATCTCAATGAACTATCTGGAACGTAGCCTGACCTTTGATAATTGGTGAGGAGAACTCCATGTGGTTCTATGATTTCATTGAGTAGCATGAGGGGGGGTTTGTATGTCAAGTGATCAAATATGGTCCTTCACCCAAAAAGGGTTAACTTGCAAACTATGAAGCTGCATTGCAGATGTGACCCATAGTACTTATCAGTGTAAAAACATCTTAAACTCTGCGTACACTGAGAATTGCATACGGTTGTGTGCACACATTGAACACAGTGGGCACAGGATATACAAATCACCCCATTTGCAACATTTCTAATTATTAAAACAAGCAAAAACTATTTGAAATCACTGAAAATTGTTGGACCACTGTTTAAATACTGTCCCCCACCCCCAACTGTTGTTGGGTGTTGGCTAACACAATGTTGTTGGTCACTGTCATGCTACTTTAATATTTAGTCCCCAGTGTTCAGTAGCATTGGAGAGCATATTTGCAAGTTTTTCAGCAGTATGTTGCTTTGTCATGGTTATGGTCTGCAGAACAACACTTGCAGTTTTCCAGCCAAGTATATAATAACTAAATAGCTTTGTCCATGAATCTGTTGTAAGCGAGAGCTTTTAAACACCCACTGAGTTTCTTCAGTCTTGCGCTGATGATTTTTCTTGATGGGACTGTAACCTCAGACTCAGCAAATTCCATCTAACTTCAACAACCTTTACTTTCAACAAAACTGATGGGAATCATGTCTTTAGCTATTATTCACTCTGAGATGTTGTGGTACACTTATGATATTCTAGCTTTACCTTGCAGATGTTTCACTGGACTTGACTTTTGTTGATTTTCTAAATCAGATCCAAGTGGCAAACCAGAGAATCTAAATTGGGGGTGTCAAACTCATTTTAGTTCAGGGGCCACATACATCACAATCTGATCCTGAGTAGGCCGGTCCACTAAAATAATAACATAATAGGCCATAATAAAAGAAAACTTCAGATTTTTTCTTTTTTTATATAAAGCAAAACAGTACATTATCAAGATATTTATTTTCAATGAACTATGCTTTTAGATAACATAAGAACAACTTCAAATTTCCTGAGAAAAATAAGAGCAGTTTGAACAGTATATTGCTTCAGTTTATCATCTACAAGAACATTACAACTTACAAATCACAACGGATCTATAAAATCAAAAAACATTTAACCTCAGGTGTATACAACTAAAAAATAGTGTCTCACATTATGATTAGAGTAACTTGTCAAGAGCTAAAAGTATCTTAAATGTATAAACGCGTAAATTTCCATATCTGTGTATTCATGACCACCTGAACTGGCTCAGCTCATATTATAAACTGCAGCAAGTTGAGCAAGTTATCCTTGTAAATGTTTTATATTCAAACAAAAAAAAAGTAGGACAAATCATTAATTGTAGTTCATTTTTAAAAATCATGCTAATGTGTCCTTTATCATTTAAAAATTTTCCAAATTCATACTTCAGGCCAGATTGGACCCTATGGCGGGCCAGTTTTGGCCCCCAGGCTGTACAATTGATACCCATGACCTAAATCGAACAAACAGAGTATTCTGACAGTGTCAGATGAACACTCCATGGTAGAGCATCACTCCAACTGACCAAATCTGGCATCCACTCACTTTACAGCTTCTACATGAATTAACCGGTTAGGATAGCAAAAGCTGCAAAGCTGCAAAGCTGCCAGCTCTCATACACTGTGGAAGAGACTCACCGACACCAACTAAATTGACACTCACTCATATTGTAAAATCAAATGTATTTTTAGTAACAAACAAATCAATATATTAGAACAAAAATGACAATACACCAGACAAGACAGAAGAGGCAGCCTGGTGGAACTAAGCAGTTTTCATTCAGTCATCAGGAACAAATCAGTCAGGTTAGAAGAAATCTTCAGTTTTCTCTACAATTCACTATCTCAAGTGTTTTTCATCTAGCATGTTCTGCTTGGAAAATCCAGTGTCAATCAATCTGAGTGTTTGACCCTTGTTAGCAGACACAGCCTGCCAATGTAAACACTGACAGCAAGCACACACATACCAACACAAACGCAGACACACAGATTACAGTATTGTTTTTGGAATTAGATGGAGACAAATTCAAGAGAGATTAGTCTTCTCAGGCGACATAATCAGATTTAGTTTTTGGCCCCAAGTATCTTCTGAAGCAGCTCTGATCTGATCCCGTCACTGGGCAAACAAGAACAGGAAAATCTCAGACTTAGCCCTGCTCTCTTCCCACTGTCTTATCTCCATTTTTCCTCCTTATCCTTAAAACTATCCTTTTTGTTATTATGATATATAGTCTATTTGTACTACACTACACCCACCACTCTCATTTTTCTCTCCACCGTACTTCTTTATAAACAGCCTGCTCCAAGCATGAAATAGTGTATTATTTGTGCATCTACTGTGTTTAAAAGGCCTGCTTGTAGATTTCTGTAGGCCAGAAATCTTTCCACGGAGGTCACACCAGTCACTGATTCATTACAACAGATCAGTGAAGTAAGAACGAAAAAAGGATGGACAAAAACACACATGCTTGCACACACTGATGTCTGTAATGGCTCTTTCTTTATGATGAGCAGGAGTGATTAAAAATGCCACTCTGCTCAGCAGGGCAGGGTAGAAGGACACGAAGGAGGAGGGATAAGGGAGATGGATGTTGAGGTGTGGAGGGATGGAAGGGAGTGTGGTCTGGTCCTCTCTTTAATGAGGATCCTAATCAACCCAGCGGAGGCTGCCCTGAGACCCCCCAGGTTCATTAGACCAGAAAAATCAGACTGCTAGAGAAGGAGGGACGGGTGGGACCAACCCATGGAAAGGAAGAAAAATATGGAAAAGTTTTTACCGACTGAAGCAAAAGTGTATTAGAGAGGAAGCAGGGAAACAAAAAAGTGAAAGTAATGTGAACAGAGGGCCAGAAAGGAGGGGAGGGTTGGCCTGCGGAGATAACAGCACGGGTCATTGGGAGAGTCACGGCTGCCATCGATCCTCTGATTGGCTGTCTGACAGTTTCAACACGGCTGCCAAAACCTTTAATGCGGTCCATCTCGAACTGTGTGTGCTTGTATGAGTTGTGTATGCGTTTCAAAATGAGTGGGATCTGTGCCACATGTTGTCCATGTCTATACCACCAGAACTGATATCCATCCAACTTCCACGAATGGCTGATAAGAGCACCTTATAGCTGAACCGATAAACACACTATCCTTTTCCCCTGCCAGTTAGATACAACCTGCAGGTCAGTTAGTGCACATGCATGTGTGTGTATTGAAGGTAACGTTTAGTGACGTGTGCACACTGTGAGGTGAGAGTGTTACAAAGTGTTATACTGGCCCTCAGCCTTTCCTTTCCTGTCCTCTCACATTGATTGGACAGCAGGACAAGGAACTTGCGCCGCTTCCAGCAGCCTACACAGCTCCTCTCTTCCCACTAAATGCCACAACACAGTATGTGTATGCACATATGTGTCAGTGCTGATTACATCTGGGAAAATTCTTATGGATTATCATCAAATAAATGTGTTATTTCTTCATCTGGATGAATCAAGGCAAAAAGTGCTTTTGGGGCAAACATTGAGGACTTTCATTGTTTGGCTAAATCAAAGGCCCAATACCAATCATCACAAAAAAAGAGGCCTAGGTAAATCAAAGTCAAAGTAATCTTGACACTGGTCAGCTCTGAGCTCTCACACAGCTAGCATGTACATCTAAATCACTTGTAAATTATTGATAAAGTTTCCTTTTGGTCATCAAAACTTAATCAACAGAGGGATGGGCCAGGAAGTCTTGGTGCCACAGGACTTCCTCCCGTAGGTTCCCATATGTTTTGGGATTGACTTTTTGGGCTTTAGTGGCCTTTGTTTGAAACTAATTTGACAAGAAAGGGATCAGACACACAGGGGGGATGGCAGGATGCAGGTAACAAAAGGCAACTCAGCTGGAGGGAGCAATCACTCCCTCCAGCTGAGTTATCTGGCACCATACTGTGCGTGATTCCTCATGGATCAGAACTCTAAGGAAGGGGATGTTTAGCCTTTTCATGCTCATTAGTTTATGCTGAAATGAGATTAGATAATACTATTTATGTCATTATATCAAACATATCAGCCTTCCCCTATCCCAGCAAGTATCAGGCGAGAGGCAGGGTACACCCTGGACAGGTCGCCAGTCTGTCGCAGGGCCAACACAGA
>JAOXYM010000025.1:4769906-4784894 GCA_028567055.1 Leptatherina wallacei
AGACCAGGACCTGGATCATATAACACCAGTCCTCAGATCTTTACACTGGCTTCCTGTTTGTCAAAGAATCGACTTCATGCTGTTAGTTTACAAAGCACTGAATGGTTTAGGTCCAATATACATTCAGGAACTTCTGGTTCGTTATGAACCGACCAGATCCCTCAGGTCATCAGTGTCAGGTCTACTTTCAGTTCCCAGAGTAAGAACTAAACACGGAGAGGAAATGTTCATTTGTTATGCTCCTCACATGTGGAACAAACTCCCAGAAACCTGCAGTACAGCCCTGCACGGGACTACTTTTTCAATCCCGCTCCCGCACCTTGTCTCAGTCACTCTCGCAATATTTGCTGACCCACATGTATATATTAATAAGTTTATGTGCACCATTTAGTAGAACCGTTTTATTAGTTGGCCAAGGCTGTATATGATAGAAGAACAAATAAAAAAAAATATATATTCAACAAATATCTCTGTTTTGAAAGAGCAAATCTATTCAAATGTGCAAATGTTATGTAAAATTCAAGAACTTAAACAGCTGAAAACAACCAGACTTTCTGACCAATAATACAAAGGTATTTGATTTTCCTTTTTTGTTTTCCCTTTTTGTTTCATATTCTGCTTTTAAAAACCTCAGTTGCATTCTCCATCGTCTACCAAATTGGCGAGCCGCTGTTTAATCTTGGCTGCCCGCTCCCGCCCGATGTAACCGTAAAACTGCCTGCTCCTGCAAGATTTGCGTTGTTTTTTTTTTTTTTATAACTTTTTACATCCTTTTCATAAAATGTAAACTGTTTGGACATATATCACGCACATATAAAGAGTTTGCAAGATGATATTTGCCACAATATGGTCAACAACATGTCGAAATAAATTACACGCTGCATTCACTTGCACTTTACCAGGTGAAGATCAGTTTACAATGAATATATGTTAGAATTAGATAGAGGGGGCAGTCGGATTTCCAGGGGTGGCCCCCTCGACCACTGTCTCTAAATTAATAAAAAATTTTTTAACAAAGGTCCATGTAAAATTTGTAATAATCCTATAAACTAACATGTACATTCAGTATTCAGTTAAATCTTGTGTTTACAAGAATCATTTTTATTATGATCAGGCTTTTAATCTGAATACTTTAAACTGAATACTTGTGTCCATGTAAACATGCCTTTGGGGATCACTCAATCAGGGTGAATCTATAGATGCGCGTTAAAATCCACAACTTGTTGCTTTTGTACGATACGTTGATGATAATATTTCAGAACACGTTCTCTTCTGGAAATGTTTGGAAGGAAAAACAACAGGAAATGACATCTTTGATGTTAACACGTTTTTACATAAAAACAATCAGAACTTTTCCATGAATTTAGTCATTGATTATTCGCATTGAACAAGTTTGAAATATGTTCTTTTAAAATGTTTGAAATTCGAAAGGGTTTTAGTCACAAATTGAATAAATCAGGCACTGATGGCAGAGTGTTGCTTATGTCAGTTTCCAACCAAAAAGCCTATCATCAGTTAGGGTTTACTTGGCTGAAAAGTGATTCCACAGGGGGTACAATGCTAAAAAAACATTTGAGAACTTGTCCCCGCCCTCATGGTCAGACCTCTCGGTGTTGCTTTTTAACCCACAAAGTCCCCCCTTTTTCAATATGATTTATATTGTAAATTTGCAAAATAATTGGATTTCATCAGAAGATGATCAGATTCTGTCTGCAGATGGTATCACTGATATCTGTCCTAGTGCACTGACTGTCACATTATAAGATATGAAAGTTCCCACATCTTCTCATGCATCTTTTGTATAAATCGGTGTTTGATCAGGAAAAACACCCAGTGAAATCTTGTACTGTCACAAATCCTCAAATGCAATTACATCAATACCAGAATAAGTTTGCCACTTTTGATAATTCCCCTGAAAGAAATGCTTCTCTGCTTTTTAAAAGTTATGTGTGGTCTGCTCTATTTTCTTACTCCTATGCAGTCTAAAAGGGAAAAAAATACACAAAAATAACACCCTCATCTGACCAATTGCAACAAACGATAGTGAGATTGTCTCTATCCTTCATCGTAGGATGATCCTAAATCCACATCGCATCTCTCCTCACACCCCCAGTTTTCACATTAAGTCCAATATCACCGCTCACTCTCTGCTGGAGCTTTAAAGCAGTGCCAATGGCCACCCACTCCAGCTCTTATCCCCTCTTCTCCCCCTCTCCTCCAATGTCCATCAGTCATTGTTTCCTTCCCATCCTCCTCCTCTCCTCTCCTCTCCCCCTCCCCAACCCTCTCGGCTTTGATCTTGATTTCTGACCAGGAAATATCTACCAAGGGCCCGCCCAGCTACAATAACATTCAATAAAAGAACACGGGGTGGCTGAGACCGGGCCACTGATAGCACTGCGATTTATGGGCCCTGCTTGCTTGTTTTGATACCACTGGGCGCACACACACAGATTTATACTTTACCCCACCATGCAGCTGCTCATGCTACACTTTCTATATTTGATGCCTAATAAATCTTTTTCTTTTTGTTTAAACAAAAGAAATGACTGCATGAACTTCAACATTTGTATTCTTATAGCAGTAAATGGATGATGGCTTTTAAGCGGCTTTGACGTTTTCAGAGCTGGTTAATTCTTCTTTACTGTCTAATTTGGCCTCTTTTTGTTCCATTGTGCATTTAGGTTGTGCAAATTTCTCATCTGCTTTTCCTTGATAGTAAGATGAAAAACTATGAGTAATTTCAAATCTTGGTACTTCAGGATGTTTTGCACAGTCTCTCCCTGCAGGTGGAAGTATCTTTCAGGGTCTTTAGGGTTTTATTTCTGCAGAGAAACTTTTACATTTGACATCTTGCCTGAGCTTTCTGTCTTGATGCTAGAACAACAGCACTTGTTTTGGCCCGGAGCAGACTACATCAAATCAAACACAAGCTGGGCTGTAATTGCTGTTGACACTTGTCTCAATCCCCTTTGTTCCAATGTCCATATCACCAACCCACCGCACACTGACGCATGTCCAAACAGAACTACAAATGGCTGCCGTCCCCACTCTTTAACATGATGTGGGACTGTGCACCGCTCCACAGCCCTGCACTGAAATCCAGCATGACCAATGCCGTTCGACCGGACAAGAAAAGACAGTGTCCTCTTATGCTTCGACCCCCGAAGGCTGCAACCGAGTGTTACGCCGCTACCCACAAACCAGAGGGGTATCAGCCCCACTGCGCCCACACTCCATCGGCCGAAGCCGAGCGTCACCGTTACGGGACGCACCTCAGGGATTCGTTCCCCCGTCCCGCTCGGTGTCCCGCTGTGGTTATCTGCTCAGGGCCAGGGAGCAGGGACAAGCGTGGGATGGAGGGGTTGGACCAGGCTGGGAGGGGGCAGGACCGATCCATTTTAGAACGGTGAGGGATCATCATTGTCTCTTGTCTCACCCTGTCACTTACCATTACCCAACCACCGGCTGACAGTCTGTGTATTTCTGTGTGCAATTCCACATAAATTGTACCGGATGTGTGGTCTTGGCATCCAACTTGCACACGCGCACTTTACAAGTGAGCACACACTCCATGCACAGACACACTGTCATCACTACAGGCGCTTCTCAGCAAACCTACACATGGGATTGTGAGAGGTGCAGCTCTTCTAGCAGACTGTGTGTGGGAGGGACAGAGCCACAGGCACTAAGTGTCTCTATAGCCCATGTGAAATCACATGTAGGCTGCGATGAGCCTCCAACCATACCAAGCACAATCAAATGGAGAAACAGAGAGAGCTTTAGAAGACCACCAAGGATAGCAGCATGGAGCAGGATGCCTGGGCTGTCTTCATGTTAAGGCCTTTTTCTTCACTGTTCCAAAGTATTCACCACTTAAAACAGATTAAGCGCTTGGGGAATAAACAGGCCCGATGCTACAAAGTGGGGAAACACAGGAGGAGGGTTTTGGGATTTGGAGAGCAGGACGAGAGGGAAAGAAGCCTTTCGGAGATAAAGCCTCGAGAAGCAGCCAGGAGTGTTCCAGTATTAAGGCACTTGTGATGAAACAGATGAGTAGATGAATAAAAAAGGGCTAGAATAGACGTTTGGATCGCTTCATGGGAAACGAGCTGTTTTTGTAATTTGAGATGTTCAAAAGCTGAGTTTTGGACTCAAATGAAGAGATAACATTGTCTGCAATAGTTCTTGTTTTGTTGTTTTTTCTGTAACATCTTCTAACTCTGATTTTGAACTAAAAAAAACCATCCAAAGTGATCCTTTAGGCAATATGGTCAGTCTCTTTGTTAATTCTGGCTTGAGTGGAGATGATTGAGATGGACGTCTCGGTTTGTTGAAGCTTCGCCAGCTTGTCTCAATACCCAGGCTCCACATCGTCCTATCAATCGCTGCGCCAGTTGGGAGTGCTTAGAGTGGGAGTAATGCATCAGATCTTACACAGCTGATTAGTTTCCAGTGTGATAAAGTGCTATAATGGCTGTAATTTTGGCCTGAGAATGTCTCTATCTCAGCTACTTTGGATTTTTATGAATATGCTGCAGCTTTTATCTTCAGTTATTTATAGAAAACAAAAGTATAGCTGTGCAGAGTGGTGTTGATGCATGATCAATTATTTTCACTAAGGCTCCACAGATTTCTATATATATATATATATATATATATATATATATATATATATATATATATATATATATATAGGCCGCCTACTCCTGTCATGTAGGGCTTAAGATGGAAGCAGAAACTTTTCAAATAATATTGCCATTTTAAAAATGATAGCATCTCTGCAGCTTTTTGCAGATAATTTACAGCCATACTTCCATCAGGGCTCTGTTGATCTTGTGAAGAAAGATGGAGTTCAATTTCCTAATTTTGATTAAAGACAACAGGGAAATAACTATATATTTGGGCAATCCAACCTTTCAGGTGGTTGTGGTTGTGTCATTGGGGTACTACATTGTTACTGTCACCCATCTGCAATCAACCTTAGTTTTACATTTTATGAACAATTTAATTCAATTTGTTATTAGAGTCCTAAAGACATGGGGCCACCTTACCCATCTAAACTTTTACAGCCTCATACTCCATCCAAAGCACTTAGGTCTATGAATGAATTCTTCCTGGATGTTGCTAGATCCAGGCAAAAAGTGTAGAGGTGACATAGCCATCTCAGTTCATTTCAGGAACAGCCTACCTTTCCATAGCAGCTCAGACCCTTGATAATTTTCAAACTTGTTTCTTCTCGCTAGCTTTAGACGTGCTTGGGCAGCATTTCTTAGCATTTGTCATGCAAGCACTGTATTGAATTATTTTCAAAATCTACTTAAATTATTCATTTGATGTTTTAATGTGTATTTTAAGTCTTATTTATTACTGCCCTAGCGCTGAATTATATTTATATCATTATTCTGTTTGTACAGCACATTTTTTAAAGGTGGGTCTTTTATTCTTGTTTTTATTTTGGTAAACAGTGTGCCATAGAAATAACTTTGACTTAACTTTGGGGGGAAATAAATTGATGAATAAATAGAGATAAGCTTGAAGTAAAATTGAATTAATAAAATCAAGTTTTTGGCAAACTTTAACTTTGAAAATCTAAATTTAAAATTTCTTAATTAACATTAAAAATAAATATTCAGCTTTATTATTTCATACTGGGTCAAACTCCTGACTAATTCAAAAGGACACGATGTCTCTTAATTGTTCCTGATAACAGCAATGAAGCTTATCTCAAGACCATTTGAACCTGAGGCCTCTAATTAAAATCATCCACCAAACAAAATGTACATTTCTTTAACTATTCCTTGTGTTGAGGAAAGATATCATTGAAAGGATGCTTTTCCAAGAAAAAGCAGTGAATTCAACAGTTTGTACATTAATGTCAGTATGATTCTTATCTACAACTTACACCTTTACAACTGAAAGAAATGTCTTATTGCTCTCATAGTTGTAGCTAGCAGATTCCCTTTTCCACTTTCTGAACATGAAAGCCGTAGCATCCGCAAGCTCCCATTTCTAAATGGGAGACTTGAGTTTATGACTTCCCACACTGAACCATTATTATTTTATTTTCATTTGAGCCTTTTTTGGTCTCAGTTGAGTTTTTGAGTTCAAGGAAGAGACACTGATGTCTCAGTTAATTAGTTTATTAATATGCACTATAACTAGAAACTTTTGCTAAACCAAACTGTTGTTAGACAGTAATTTAACTCATAGAACCTAAAAATGATTGCCTAAACCTAATTGTCTAGTTGTGATGCCAAATCTAACTAAACTAAACTTTGCAGTTTTTGCCATGGGGATAAGAATGGGTTGATTTTAATTTCGGTGATTTAGGCAAGTTTAAGTTTAGGCATAAATGCTTGGTTAGGATTGGCAAAATATCATGTTGGAGGTGTCTGACCAAGTGGCAACTAGTGACAATTCAGATGTAATACACTGATAACAGTCTGCAGGTGTGTTTCATTATGTATAATAGTATTTTGGTTTATGCTCAAATTCTTTGGGTAATATTGTATTGATAGATGATGTTAACATCAACCAGAGTCCTTTTTCCTCCCCCCCCCCCCCATGTCATTGCACTGACATGGCCTCTCACTGCCTAGAAGTTGCATCCATTGTGGCTTGAATCTTTGATTTTATGACAACAGTTAAGCTTAAATTATTATGAATTTATGTAGTGGCCAGCATCCTCTCAGCCTAACGGCACCTGGATTTTCATAGGGAAAAAAATAAAATTTGAATCAAGATCTAAAAAGCTAAAATCAATACATTTACACCCCCTAAAAGAAAACGCTATCAAAGTGAGAGGAAGGCTGAAATAATGCGTGAAAAAAGTGAATGCTGCTGTTACTCCCCTACTGAATCAGCCTCTTTAGTAGGCCACTGGGGACCAACAGAAAACACAGCTGTCTTTAAATAACATTTAACAAAGTTGCCATAATGATGATGATGATGATAATAGAAATTGCCACCAGCGAGCACGGTGGGCATCATTGTCCCTTACTGGCCCCCCTGCTGGTATGATTTGCACAAGAGATGTGAGACGAAGCAAGATGATTACCATAACAAACACACTTGCAGGCGCACGCTTCCCCAGGGAAGTGTCAATCTAAGTGGAAGAGTATGTTGACATTTATAACCATCTGGGGGGGACACGGTTGCTATTTCTCAGCTGCTTAACTTCAATTAGGAAAGGCAGGGGAAAGAGGGGGAAAAAGGAGGAATAGGAATAACTTGTTGGCGAATGGTTAAGTGGTGGCAGAATGGGTGTTAAGGGGGAAACATGTTTATGGGTGTCTCCTAAAGAGTTTTCATTGTGTGCTGCCTTTGTGGCTTCACATTGATGGAAGACTGCTGATGGCTGTGGGAGATTATGTATTGACAGAGGATGTTAATGTGGTCCAGAGCCTTTTTTTTTTCTTTTTCATGTCATTGCACTGACATGGCCTCACACTGCTTGGAAGTTCCATCCATTCTCTGGAAAGGCAAAGAAATATATCAGACCTTCCTTCTTTTTTCTTTTCTTTTAAGGTCTAAGTCAGAGCCTGCTGCCTGATACGACTTAAAATTGAGATGATAGATCCCAGCGGACAGGAACAGGAATAAAAGACGTCCAGAAACATAAAAAAATACCAATAATGAAATGATGAAGAGGGGGGAAAAAAGTCCTATTGGACAGGAAATAAAGTGTGCTGTCAGTCAGTAGCCGAGGCGCTGCCAGAGTCACATCTCCCAGGTTATTGCTTATTGTTTACTCCCTGTGAAAAGGTCAGGGGTCACAGCGACCACATCTATTTATTTCTCTCCCACCCACTCGCGCCATTCTTCTCCAAGCACAAGGAGGAACAAAGCGCCATGGTGGGGGTGGCAGAGGGGAAGGGAGCAGGGACTGTGGTTGGAGTTGGTGGTGTGGTGGGGCGGGTGGAATTTGAAAAAATATAGAAAGGGTGAGCAGCGATCAGACAGCGCTGATAAGGAAAGGAGGCAGGGGCGGGGTGTTGCTGTGAGCCTTTGGTGGTGGTGGTGTTGGGGAGGGAGAGGAGGATGGAGAGTTGGGGGGTGATGTGTGTATTCAACTCCGGGCTGACTCCTCTTATGCTAATACAGCCAATTTCCTCTTTTATTTCATTTCTGGAGCCGAAATCTGCGATCTGCGATAAGGTTGCCGTGGCGACCGCCTGTTCCCCGGGCGGATGCGGGCAGCCGTGTGATGGAGATGTGTAAGTCGGCGGGAGCAGCAGGGAATGAATAATTTAAAACTCCACCAAGCTGGAGAGATAAGAGAGAGCAGGGCTGAGGCCTCTCTCGCTCCCTCTCTCTCACTCACACACAAATACACATGCACACGCACACACTCTCACAATCCATCTCTCCACCTCACCCCTTCTAACTCTCAATCCCTCCTTCCCTGTGCTCTTTTTCCTCCTCTCTTTCACTTTCCATTTCCCTCTCTGGACATCTAAAGCTTCATCCTCCAAAGCACACTGACCTCCAAGGTCAAGGGCATGATGGGTAATTGAACCGCCAGTTTGGGGCGCCTGGGATCGGGTCTACGGATGATGCAGCAGAGACAAGAGAGAATGATGATGGCAGAGAGAGGCCCGGGCGCTCAGACGCTTTTAAGTTGCCTGATTTTAAACACGATGGCTTCTGAGCCGTCGCCATGGCCACGCTCCTGACCGCTGAGCATTCAGCAAACTTAGGGGTACTTCAAGTTAAGCCCACTTGGCTCGTGCCGTTCTTACATTAGTCTCTCCAACAACGGCCGCTTTCCACTGAACAATGACACAACACTTGAATGTAAAACATGCTTGGAATAGTTTAGCGTTCCAGCTCGGTGGTGCTGCTGTGTAAACACACTGAAGCTTCCCCGTGTGTCTTCAGGTTATCTTGTGCAAGTGTGTGGATTTAAGGTGTGGTTAAAACAGGTGAGGTTTGTGGTTATTTTAAGATAAAATCAACCTTTAACACTTTCAAACTGTAATAAAAACAACACATTTATTCAGCTTAATCTGTTTTGTTGGCAGTCTTTGTATTTTTGTAAGATTAAAGATAAGCACGAGAAAATCTTAAATGCTCACTAAATAAATTCTGTTTCTCGAAATTTCGAGGGATACATATTGAACTTCCTGATTACCTTAATTTTACCATGAAATCCAAGTCTTTTTGCCATTAGTTTGCATTGTAAGCAAGCTATAGAATATTCTGCATTGATTAATGCAAAGATTTTTTCCATAATTTGCCATCTCAACTGTAAATGCACCAGAAATAACCAAATCGGATAAAATAAAAATATGTGATAATCTATTTACACATTTAATCTAAGTTAGGGAGGCTCATTAAATTCTGTTTCTCCAAGACTGAACTGATTGATCAAGTGTTTCCAAGTCCTGATTCCTGTGCAGGTATTTCGTTGATGTTTTATAAAATGATAAAAACACATCCTTGATTTTACGTGACATAATCGTGCAACAGCACACGCCCTGCGGTTATTTTCTTTTTCAATCCCACATAAACCATCCTTGAGCTTTAAATGTTCACTTAAGTCGGCCTGCTTGATAAAACCAACAATAAAGCAAGTTAATGTTTTCAGAGATGAGAACCATACCGTTTGGGAAGAGTTTGGTATCAGCAGTTTTATGAGTAAAGGTAAAGAGCTGTGTATTTTATTGTTGAGTCTTCCTGTACTTGTTGGGAGAAATCATAGCAGAAAATACATAAAGCACACCAAAAGAAAATATTTTAGTAATTAAAGTTGATCAAGTAAGGTTTTCTTTTTAAATGCATTAAAACACAATATTTGAGGACAACACACTTGCACAAGATAACCTGAATGCAGGTGCGGAGGCATGCAGCACTGTAAGTCAACCCTTCTCACAGTCCAAATTTTCTGGATGTGTCCACATAGGTCACTTCTTTCGTATTGGCCACTCTGCTGGTTGGGGCGGTGTGTGTGCGTGTGTGTTACGTTACATCCTTGACTCCTGTCTGTCTGGGCCGCCAACCTGTTTTCATTCCACAGCCGTGGCGCGAGGCTTTATCGTCATGGAGATAAAACCAGGGTTATAAACACCCTGCAGGTCACGTCCAGGTGAGGGGTTCACGGCGAGGTGTGGCCGACCGTTGCTTCCCTCCCTCCTTGCCACGGGTGTATGAACCTGCTCTACAAAAAAGAAAAGAAAAAGACACAAGTGGAGGGGAAAATCAGAACAAAAAAGCTGATTCATAAACAAGCCACACAGGGTGCCCGCACAGGTAATCTCAGCCCAAGCGTGAAGCCTTCATCCTCATGGCGCCAGGATGTAGCTCGTCCCGACGTACACTCATACACAAAGTAAAAGCAGAAACTAAAACAATGTATTTTAATTGCATCTTAATCCTTTATGTTTTAACACTGATAATTGCGCTTAAAACTCAATTTTTGCTTTAATTAGACAAACTGTGATGCACTTTTACTTGTATTTTGTACATCATTTTTGATCTGATCCAAAGATCTCAGCCCACATCCTCCGGCCTTCTTCATATCAAGGAGATAACTTGTTTTTTTCTGCTAACTTAAACAGCTCACATTTATTTATCTGACTGCTAGGAAACACACAATATGACACGTAGAGCTCAGCAATAAACACGCAAACAAACTCTGGATGATAAGGTCTTAACAATCTGTAGGTCCTTCATTGGACACATGGTGGCACTACGTACTTATTGGAGCCCCGCGGCTCAGTTTGCTTCCATCCTGCCTTGAACACACAGTCCCACCAAGCAGAACAGAGGCAAACACACACACACTTACACATACACACCTAGCAAATACTCCAGATTGGATTGATAATACCGAAAAATATTGGCCCATAGAAATAATACAACACAGTGATAACAGAATGCTATCTGGTTTGATCATGATACCACAACTAAACGCAAGCGGAATATCAACTCTCGCAAACAAGAAATAAGAAGCTGGGCCTCACATCACTGAAGTGACAGAATAAAACCAGACTGACAACCTCTATCTGACACGAGTGAAACCCAAGAGCTCAAAAAGCCGTCGTCTCGATGCGGCCGCCGAAAATTACAGCAAATTCTCAAAGTGGTGTTTTCAGCTTCTCTGTGTGAAGCCATGTAAATAGAGCAGTTTTAAGAGGCTTTCAGGGGCTGTGTGCGAGCAAATATGATTTCATTAAACAGGATATGAGCTCTCTTTTCTGATGGCTCTTAATCTAGATTAAGGTTTGTCTGGATAGTCACAAATAGATGTTGGAAGAATTGAGCAAATTAAACACACTCCACTCATCAAATCTTTTCAAAAGAGGTCAAAATATAGAGGAATTTCTGCTCTTTTATTCATACATTATCTCTTTAATTAAATTATTCCCAAATTATTTCTCTGTTAAAACTGTAATCTGTATAAAGGAATAATAATAAGTTTAATATATTTGTTTTAAATGAAGAGATTTGCTTGCATGGGATGCACATCAGTGTGTTTTTCTCTTTTTTGAAAGGCACTGCTAGATTTACATTTGTTTAATTATGAGGGCTTGCGATCGTCTATCTGAACTGCCAACGTGGAGAAAGAATTGTGGGGGCCTCAATTAAATCTGATGTTAATTAAATCTGATCTTGTTTTGTGTATTAATCAAGCGGCAATTTTAATCTAGTGAATACACAGACTGTAATAAGAAATGTGGATATAGAGGGAGAGCAAGAATTATTTTAATTTCATGCTTGTGATGAATGTTTTTTTCTTCCCTCCATATTTTATTTAGCTGAGTTGCTTTAGTTCCTAATCTCCCCTTCACCCCCTCCAACACACACACTTCCGTCTGTCTTTATGCAATCGGAGGATCAGATTTGCTAAATGTCTGCACACACATAAAGAGAAATGGCTTGCATGAACGGGCCTACGTTCAGCGAGGCGTCCTAGAACAACTTCTGGTGACTTATTATGTGAAGAACTGTTCAGCTGAAAAGCTGGGAAAAAAAAATCTACATACATACGTTGATGTACAAAGTCTTATATTTCATTCGTTTCCCCCAAATAATTGTTTGCACGCAACTGTCTTATGGTAAAATACAAATTTGTCCTCCCGTAATCTGAGTTTCTGTTTGTGCATCTACCCACATATGTGTGCCCATGTGTGTGTGTGTGTCAGAGTGTTAATTATGTTTACATCAGCATTAAACTGCGCTCTTATCAGATGTACTATTCCTTTTCAGAGGCAGGTTCTTGGTAGAGTGACACCAGAGATAAGTGGGAAAATTTACTCTGTGGTCAGCAACTCTTTCCACAGATACACACACTTTATTTCCTCCGGTTATTTTAAGCAAACGTTCCTCCTGAATGCAGAGATAGGGAGGAAAAACACAACCTCTATCCAAACCACATTAGGCTAATTAACAAACTCATTTAAAGCTGGAGAAATATTGATTGCCATACATTTGGAGACGTAGTGATGAGGTGGGAGGAGGAGGAAGTCAGGGGAAATAAATAAATAAGACTCTGGCAGGTGTATGTAAATTGTTTGTTGGCAATGGAGAAATTTAAATTACAGTTCAATCAGAGAGTAGGAAAGAGAGGGGGGGGGGTGAGGAGGGTGGCAAGCACCCTGTGATTTCCCGTCTCCACGCTTAGTTGATATTTCACTGGGTGAGGATTGAGCGCTACGGGTGCATTTCACACCCTGAATGAGAAAGGCAATCTCGCTCAGCCGACTAGAACAATAATTAGAATGGAGATTAAATAAAAATAATTAGAAAAAGTTCATCTAGTTTTGATGTATTAATTATTCCGCCCCTGCTTTATTCCAAGTCTAATTATCTGCTTCAGTGAAAATGCCAAGATTTTCTGTGAGTCATAAAAAATTACATTCATGTAATTATGTCAGCAATTTGGGGGGAAGTCAGCTAAGCAGAGCGTCGGCTCTCTACTCCCCCCCCCAGTTTAAAGTAAGTAACTTCTAACTACTTATAACTTATAAGTTAATACAGTCCCTTTCAAGCCAGGGGTATAAATAATAGAATGCAATGGGAGATTATTTACTCTTTAAATGAGGAGCTGCTCTCCCAGCTCCCCGACACTTCCCGCCTTCACACTCGCATGCTCTGCACACCACAATGAAAACAAGACGAGTTTTTATCCATTCTTGGTCAGTAGATAATAATTTGCATATAAATGGAAATATTTATTGTTACAAAAATAAGGAAAGGGAGATGTAGGAAGTAATATGCTCATTTTTCAAAAACTCATGGGGCCCAGCTGTGATATCTGTATTTTAGGAGTCAAGCAGTTTAAGAAATAAGACGGGCTTCATCTTTTTTTTTAAAGAAAAAAAAAAGAGGGGGAGAGAGAGGAAATAAATGAATATCAGGAGAAGAAAGGGAGAGGGGGAGCCAAGGGAACCTTTTAAGATGTTTACTACACAAATGGAGTCTCCAGAGAAGACAGCGTCCTGATGAAATTTGAGAGATAGCTGTCGACATTCTGTACTTTTCTCCTGGCTGTGTCGATGGAGGCGGGTGAGCTGGAGGACTAAGCTGTAATGACTTCCCTTCCTCTACCTGACTCACCGGGGGAAACCAATAAAGTTACAAAAATAAACTTTACAGATGTGGAAAATGTATTACCAAGATAGGAAATAGGTGACTGCACTTGAAAAGAAATCGAATATTGAAGATGTACCCCCCTTTAGAAAAAAAGAGGAAAAAATAGAAAAGTGTGACTATAAATTCCAAATATAAATGTAAACACACTTTACATTAACTTTAGTCAAACTGTAAAGTGATACATAAAGGTGTAAATATCTAGCATTTTTTTCTTTTTATTTTGATAAGTCACAGAAGGTGGCATGAAAATGCAAACCTTGACTAGCTCTTTGAAATGCAGAAAATTCAGAATTTCATGTTTTGGAGGAAATATACGTGATGCAAGCATGTTCAGTGGGCTCCCATTGAAGTCTGGGTTGTTAGTTTTGTGTCTGCTCTTTTGAAAGTTAAATCACCATTCATAAGCACCTTTTAAACGGGTGAACTACAAAGGATTACAAGAAGAAAGTGTCAACTTTCTATTGCTTTCTTTTCAATTACCCAGACTGTTTGGATTTGTTAAATTATAACTGGCATAGTGCAACAGCTGAGTGGGGGGGGGGGCATTTTAAATTATATATATATATATATATATATATATATATATATATATATATATATATATATGCACACATTGCGCATAAGATTGTGGCGGTGTGGGATGCGTGTTAGTCTACACTGATTGAAATCGATAGGAAACAGGAAGAGGTGCAGAATATTACATAGTCGGTCGTTCTGGTACAGCAGAGATGTTGGTGTGCTTGCTTCCCATGTAATGGCTTCACATGAGCATACATGCATATGTAGCCCAACTGTGGTGAGCACTGCCTGATAAGGCCGAAAGCTCTTTGACTTTTTATTTCCTTTTAAAGCCGAAACACTAGCTTTCAGGGTTCCTATTCCAATTTTGTATGTTAGTAGATTTCTTTTTTATTATTATTTGACCAAAAAAGTTCACATGCAGATCTATTAAATAACGATGCAACAGTTGATGTGAAACCAGCAGTTTCTGTTACTTTATATTCCTTTTTCTTTGTAAGGCCTCAGCTACAAATCACAAAATTTTAGTGTTTGATGGTTTTCAGAGCAAAATGACAGGTTTTCCTGAGAATTTCACTCACACTTTCAGCTTGAAACGACTCTTCAGAAACACACAAATGCATATTTTTTTATTACTAGCTACAACTTTAACGGCTGAGGATATTTTTCAGGATTTGAATGAAATATTATAAAACTACTAAAAGAGCCAGAAAAATGTTTAAAGAAGGGGAAACACATTGGTCTAGTAATACCTTAATTTTACAGAATTATTTTAATCTTAGACATCCATTATTTTAGGATGAAACATGTGTATATATATATATATATATATATATATAATAAAATAGACTTTCAGGAAGAAGCTTTTTG
>JAOXYM010000025.1:4784900-4795736 GCA_028567055.1 Leptatherina wallacei
ATCCTATCTGTTTCTTGCATCTGCTGAGGAGACACCATGTAGTGGTTATCAGGCCTGATCAATGCAAGCAGGAAACATACAGATTAGAATATGAACAGGCCGCATACAGAGGAAAATGTGACCACATAGTCGTGCATACAAGCAGTCCAAACCGAGTTTTTGGAGATATTTGACTTCTTTTTTTTTTGCAAATATAAGTCGTCTGATTGAATTTCACAGTTTGACCTCATTCAAGAGAGTTTTCTTCTAATATATGAACAAGCTAGAGTGGTATTCCTCCCCTCTTTAGTCAGTCAGGATTTGAGTCAATAAGAAGTCAGACGCACAAATTTTACAAGCAGTCCATTTCTAAAAGCTCACATTTGCGTTGACACAAGCAGCGTCTGATACTCAGTTGCTCCCATTGCTTTGAGAGCAGTGGAGTGTGTACAGGTCTTCTCTGCATTGTGAAATAGCTGAAACGTAGGTTGGGTTGTTAAAGAACTCCCAAGGCTTAGCTGCACTTCAGCCACCAGTGTTAAAGTTCCAAACATTGACTTTAGGCTGGAAACACAATACCCGACTGAACGAGCTGTGAAACTGCTACTTCCAATTTATTTCTTGTTGGATTTGGGGAACATGTTTGATGACATGCTGTAACTGTAAGCCACTTAGTGCTGGTTTGTTTTGATCCCATTCAGTTGGCTTTTAGTGATATATTCCAATATGTGCAGGAGCTATTTAAACTTTTTACATCAAGCAGGGGCTTGTTTGTTTCAGTTTGATGTGTAAGTCTTTTGACTTAGGTAGAACTGTAGCATTTTAATAAATGTAGTAAAGGGATGTGCATCTGCATTGGTTAGTTCTTGCCTGACTTTATTTATTCAATTTTTATTTTACTTTGCCTGCTTTGTATGTCCAACTTTAGCCAGTCAAGTACTAACAACTGACTTGTGTTTTAGTTGCCAGCCAAATACAGGTCAATTTTGGGGGCAAAAGGAGGAAAACATCAACAATTTTACCAATTATCACAGCTAATTTATTTATAAAACATACTGTGGTGAATGATTTGTGCAAGTAGTATGTGCCATATTTTAGATCAGTTGGGTAGTAGGGCAAAAAAACACATTACCATGACAATAAGGGGCTGCTTTTCATCCTTTTTTTTACTTAATGACTAAAATGTAATGACAAGTGGAGAAATCAAAAATGTTTTTGTTGCAGTTTCCTGAATCTGAAGTATCAGCTGATCCCAAATTTGAGTCCAATACTTGGATTTCTCTTGTACATAGTTGCAAACTTGATTCTCTAGATATATCAGTCAGTTTTGACAAAAATTTACATTTTCCAATAATTGCATTTAGAATTTTTTTTTTCCAATTCTACAAAGTGAAGCATGATTCATTTTCGAACAAGATGTTTACAATATTGGTGTGTATGATTCTAAGTAATCCCTTATTACACTTAGTCTGAAAATATACTTGCTTTTAATTACTTGTACGCCTGTTTATCATGGCTGCCTCGCATATTTTGTTTGTGTGAAGTGTGATTCGTGCACATCTTCAAGTATTAACGCTACATGTTTGCAAGCTGCAATATATGAGTGACCAGTAGGGGCAGTGTAGGGACGGATTTGACTGGATGTAAAGTCACAGGGTCAGCAGTGATAAAAGTGATGGAACGTTTCAAAGACAAGACACAACATACCTGTTTTAGGGGCCTTACATACCATCAACGATAGTGCTGCTGTCGTACTCAAAATAAACCAAATGCTATCCACTTCTATTGTTGCCATGTTTACCATTTTTAAAGCTAACAAATTCACAACTCGATCCAGTTTCTAAGCATTCTCTAATGTTCCCACTAGTGAATCCACTATGCTCCAATAACGAGCGTAGTACATGAACAAGCATGAGAACAATTACGCTCACAACAGAGCCGATTGTCTACATGAACCCGAGGTTAAAAAGCAGTTACAAGAACAACAGAACATTTTGTGCCAAAATGACACTAAATGCATCATAGCTTGGCTACCCAATGAAACACATTGAGTCAGTGACTGGTAAGTAGTAACTGTTCTACTCATAGAGGAAAATGTGCATATGTTATCAATTAATTGTGAGAAATTATTTCCCCAAATGATCTGTTGATATGCTAATTAGTCATATGCTCATGTACCGAACCTTTTGTTCTGGGGTCGAATCATTTTACTGACTCGTGAGTCACGATTCATCAACTCCATTAATCCACTGATTCGTACCTGCTAACAGTAGCTAACTGCAAAGAAGAGACCACACAAAACGTCATGATTGTGCAACTGCTATTTTAACTACATTTTCATAAATATATCAAGTTCATCGCTGTGTTAGTGAAAAAAGCGATAGCTTTTAATAACAGTTTTAAATCAGTCGTTTTAGTGGTGTGGAAAATTGGGAACTTGGAGTGGGTGGAGCCTATGTTTGCATATGGATATTTGCACACTCTGGGTGATCGACTCAGTGACTTGAATAAAAACCTGATTCTCTTTGGTGAGTAACTCATATAAACTTGACTCAGTGGAAAAACAAAACTTTCCTATCACTACTTTATGCTGATCCTCCATCCTAGCTGACTTAAAACCACAAAGATTGGGAGATAAGGTGTTCTCAGTGACTGTGATACTGATTATTCAGCCTTAATCGAAAGCGAGATCCGATACTTGAGATTGGATTGAGACACCTAGTATCAGCTGGTAAAGTTGTAACTGGTGAAAAAAAATGTGCCAGTTTTATCAAACATATTCATATGAAATTGTTAATTTACATGTGGGTCAAATTTATGCTTATTTCTGTCCGTTTTGTACCAGAAAACCAAAACATGGTTATTTGGTTATGCTGTGATTACTTTAACACTTTGGCATGTTTTTGCTAAGTTATGTTTTTGGAAAAAGTCCTCATTATCTGTTTGTTTCTTGTTTTATGCTCTTCTTGATTGTAGTAGCAATGTTAGCATTCAGGGAGTCATGAGTGTTCAGATGCTTTCTGCTACTGCTGAACTTAATCAGGGCTTTGCTAACTTTAGCCCAATATTCCTTTTAAAATCCAAATTATTCCTAGAAGGTCCATATACCAATGTAATTATATCTTTAGAGGTGTGGCTCATGACACACTTTGGTCTACAGGCAGTGAACAACAGTGAACTGTTTTTTACCCATTTAAGTTAAAATCAGGTTCTGACTCAGAATGATTCATATTAACATCCCTAATAATTGTTGATAGAATTAGCTGTATAGCTGTAAACAGATTGATCAGAGAAAGATCTGACAGGAAGTGATGCCCCAGCAAAACAGCAGACTTAAACAAACCTTCTTAATAATTTGAAATCGTGTGATAATGAGTAGTTAACTGTGTTTGGACTTGATGACATTTGTCCAACCTAGACTGGTTATCCTGGATCAATAAATGGGTTTTGTCTTAGGAGGACATGGTAGTCAATTTGTAAAAGTTTTTATAGTTTGATTCCCAACATGTTATGAAGTCCTTTGGCAAGACAGTGACCATTATCATGGCATCACCTTGAATATGGGAGTGAATATTTATATTTGGATAAAACGCTTCATAAAAGCCCCTTTGAGCTTGTTCTCTGTTACACCATAGAAGTTCTCAATTCTTTAGCACAAACTAAAATAAAAAAAATAAAACTAAGTAAGTCTTGACTTTGGCTGATCGGTCACTTCTGAGGCAGCCTTGCCTTCGCGGTGGGAATGTCAAAATGTGTATATTGCTGTTTGTGCAAATACGACACGCATGTGTATGTTGGCTATTAACTGCATAAAGATGTGGATGAAAGGAGAAAGTAGTGGTTAGCGAGTTGTTGACTTACTTGCGGCCTTAACAGGTAAGTTCAGCAGGGCCAGAAAAAACATGTTTCTGTACACCAGAGGTTTTATTCTTTGCAGACATGTTGAGAGAATTATGGAAACTGAAGTTATTCTCATTAAAGAAAGTTGTGTTTATGTTAAAAGTCTTTTTTATGTCTGTGGTCACCGGTCTGTTAACACTGATGTGGAAAATGCACTTGAAAGAGGGAAGGGTGCAATCATTGCTCCCAGGTCTGAAATATGCATACATGTTGCATCTGATCTTTCTGGGTTAACAATTATCAAGAGAAAACTGCCTTATATTGACGAGCACAGGTTTAGTTGTGTTTAAAGGTTTTCTGTTGTGGAGTACAGTAAAAACAGTGAAAAAGACATTTCCTCATCTTTGCCAAAAACATGACGTTTTTCTCTCAAAAATATCCATTAACAACAATCAGTGACCCATAAACTCCCAGTAGAGCAGCCAACAAAAACAACGCAATCAATCCAGTTTCTTTCCCCAAAAGATTACTGCTACAAATTACTGTCAACCATTATTATTATTGCTCGTATTATTAGTGCTACCATTTTGTCTGTTACAAACCAGAATCCAAAGATTATATCTAAAAGTCAACTTCCTGTTGTCGGACCGGGCATTTTGTTTTCTGTTTGTATCGTTTCCAAGCTGCTATCATACCGTATGTCCAGAATTGGAGGCGCATTAAATGTAAATGTGCTTCCACTAGAAGGTTTTGAGTCATGATGGCAGGGGTGTTTGCTTTAGATTACTATTTAAGGCCAGTTGTCTTTGGCCAACAGAAGGCGCCAAGTGGGGGGATCGAAAAGAAGGCCTATCAATTACTGACCTCAATAGTCAACCTCCTGACTCATTTGGACTCCCATTTTCTTTCCACACACAGCCACAGGTTAAGTCAGGGGTTTTGGAAAGATCCCAGGGTGAACATTAATTTCTTAATGCATTTTCTATCCCGTGGGGGCTGTCCTCAAGAGTAGGCCACAGGGGACCACTCTGCCAACTCTCATAATAGAAATGAATGACTGTGTAGTATGTCATGCGTGTGTGTGTGTGTGTGTGTGTACGTGTGTTGATGCCACTCCATCTCTGCTGTTAAAATGTTTGGCACTCCGGTTAAAACACCACTTTTTTTTATTTTCTCCTCTTGATTTTTCTTCTTCCAGTTGTTTCCCTTTTTCCTTTCTCAATAGTCTAACACTCCTGTGTGTAAGGTTGGTGGTTAACGTTGACGGCGTGCAAAAGAAAATAAAGCCGTCATTAATTAGCGAGGTTGAGTTCCTCCTCATGGAGGTTTGTTATTGCTATGTCTGAAGGGGTAAGGTGGCCGACGCCTAATTCATTGACAGGCACTCTGGGACTCGGTAATGATAATCAGAATGGACACATGTTTTCTGCCCTCACCGAAACCCATAAACATTCCTACACTGGCTGCCACACAGACACTTGCGCTATGCATATGCCTGCAGAAGCCAAACAAAAACAACAAGCGTGTTCAAATTTAGACTGGAGATGAGATGGAACATGTGTGCTCAGACAAGCTTTTGACCTCTGTGGAATTAAGATGGCTGATTCTGGAGCCAGATCATTTTTAGATTGAAAACACAGATAGTAATTCTTCTTTAAATTGCATCAAAACAAAAGATTCCAGTGAATTTCCCCTGAATCCTGCTGATCAGGATGGCTTATTACGTGAAATATTTTCTACGTAATTATCCAATGATTTCACCAAACAGTGCACTGTGACCACAACTATACTAATAGATTGTTAAAGGTTTAAACCTTTTGAAATTAAATGCTAGTTTTATCAAGGCACTGTCTCTGGGCTGAAAATTAATTTAGTATTTTTTTTAAATTCTGAGTACAGTCAGCCCATATATCTTTGCACATGTACACCAAACCGTGTACTTGTATCTCCTGACTAACAATTTGTGGGTGGGTGTAATTTGGAATATTCTAGCAGTCGTGGACATGTCGGAAAAAGAAATAAGGGCTAAATGTCTAGAAAAAATATTGTGTTTAACCACATAGGAAAAACAGTCTGTCACCTCAAGATGGACAGTGCAATGCCACCCATAGTCTCCACCTTTCCCCTAAACAGGCAGTTTTGCACTTGTGAAGAAGGGTATCATGTGGCATCGTATCATGAACGTTAATCTTGTCATGTGATGGAAGTTGTAGAGAACTTGGTGAGAAAGAATGCAGCTAATGCACATTGTATTTTTGAGCCTTTTCGTGAAATTATCTTGTATATTTATGTATTTTAAACCTTGCCCTGTCTGGGATCAGAGCAAGCAGAATGGTTGCCGTTTTGTGCCTAAGAAATTAGCTTTACCAAGACGGAGCTTGATATATTTAAAGGGAATGGAGCTTTATTGGTATGAGTCTTGACACTTGGTATGAGTATTTTTCTTTATTTTTATATTGGTCATCAATAAATTATATATTAATGCTGTGCTTGACAGAGGGAACAAAAGAACTGGGAGAGTGAAAAGGGGAAGTGAAGAAAAGATAGAAAACAGCAACAACTGTGCAACCAAAACAGAAAAACAAGACAACCAGCTGCTATACCTGTAAGGAAACTTAACAGAAAACATCATATGGCCTCTGTAAGAAAACACAGCAGAGGACCATCTGGAGCACCTATGTAGATTTGGAAATCTGTAATGAAATTGGATTGAATGTAAACAGTATAATCAAATATCTTATTTAAAATTATTCCAATAGTATATATACTTCCCATGTATATGCACTTGGTGGATTCCACTATTTATAGATGAGGCTTAAAGTAAGACATTAAGTGGGTTCTTAAAAAGATGACAAAGATTTATGACAGTCGACAAAATAAATGAAGATTTTACAGGTTTCTAAAGTGTGGCATTCTTTAATTTTTTCTCAGGAAGTCTATTTCAAAATCTCTAGAGAAGTTTCAAAGGCTAAGGTAACAGTTTTAGAAACCCTCTGTGCATAGAGCATACAAATTACTCACAAATGGTTAGGGATATTCAATTTTGGCTGAAATGTAAGGAAAATGTGTAAAAGTTCACACTACACTGATATTATATCATGAATGTAGAGCATTTAAATAGAATCATGCAATGGCAATCCCTTGGTTTCAACATATGGCTCTTTACTCAGTAAACTTTTCTAGTATACCAGTAGCAGTGAACACTGGCTTTTAGTTAGTTTGGTCAGAAACTACTGATCTCAACTCTTTCAGTCAAACATGCAGGAGAAGAACAACACAATATGGCATCAGTTTAAAAAGCAGAAGGTCAGGGTCTTGGTGGCGACGATGAAAAAGAACATTTGGGTCACTGGGCAATTACCAACGCTCTCCATCACAATAAATGGACCCACACATACTTCCCCCTCAATTAATGCATTAGAGGGGTCATAGGTTATGTAAGCACCGTGCTCTCTGCCAGAAGTGGGTGGAGTGTCGTAATCCAGGAAGTGTGGTGCCCTCATCTGATTGGCTGCATTTGAATGTTTAGCTTAAATGTCAAAAGAGAGGTGGAGGAGGTGAGGAAAATGCTGCTATGGGAGAGTTTTGTTGGTTGAAGAGTTGTACAATAGAAAATAAAAATGCAACCACTTGACTAGAATACAACATTCTTAACCTTTTTAAGAGTAAAAAGAAGTTAAAGGAATATTTATTCTCTTTAAATGAATCACTCAAACAGTTGCTCTGACTTGAAACATTGACGGAAATTTGTGTATGACCTGTACATCCAGTAATAATCCCACAAGCTTAACGGAAAATTCTTAGTAATTGAAGTTGTGTTTGGATAGGGGCCCATAACAGCTCACACACCAAAACACATGCAAAAGCCTTTTCTGTTTGTTTATTCAAATAATGCCATGAATTTTACATTATGATGCCTTTCATCTGCCAGGTAAGGATGTACCACACGTTTTCTCTTCTCTCCCTTTGTGTTTCTGTTTGGGGGGATTTTAAGTGAGAGGGCCGTTGGTTGTTGCGCCTCGGGCCAAATTCCACATCAATGCTGAACACACACACGCACACACACTGGCGCAGTTAAAAGCTTTCTAGGAAATGTGAGTTGACCTCTCCTTTCCTCGCTACACTACTCTACAGAGACAAAGAAGAGGAGGTCTGGTGATACAGTGTGGAATAAAAAGTTAGAGAAACTATTGGAAACAAAATCACAACCATCACTAAGAGCTGCTTCTAGATAATTTGAACTGTCATCAGTTAACATGCTGCAAGTTTTTAATAGTTGCATTGACGAACCAATCAATATAACACATATGTAAGATTCTATGGGTAAAGGCAGGTGGTTATCAGAGCTGGAAAAAATGGCCAAACTCTTCCTTGTGTTGATTTCAAATTTCCTGAATATGCTTGCTAAACTTAATTTTATAATGGAATAAGCACCGATATGAGTCAGTTTAGGCTTAGTAGTTGCTCGTAATTACTGGTTTTAGGCATTTTTTGCCACATTTTGGACCTTTTTGGACAAGAGAAAGACCCGGGTCAGTATTGGCATCCATACCCAAGTTGGTGTGGATTGGCTAATTCTGGTACAAATTCTGACCAAGGCAGCCAAATGGTCAATAAATCAGAATTAATGAAACCCCAGAATCTACAAAGGGACTCTGGTTTGAGTCTGTGTGCTGGAGTTCCTGGGGTAAAACTGGCCCCTATCCATACACCCAAAACTTATTACTTATTACAACTTCCATGTTTGAGTGGTTGTAGAAGTAACAAATGGATGTTTTTAATTGCCCAGTAAACAAATATGTCAACACAAAGTACTGTTGGCTCACTTTTCTGCCCTTTCACTGCCCAAATTGCTGCTCACTATGAAGCTAAAACAAGCTACAAGAAGATGCTTGCTCTCGTGGCTGAGCAAACCAGGGATAGTATTCAGATTATTTCCTGGAAACTAATGATCGCTCACTCACTTAACCTGGGAAACAGCCACCAGCTACCGCTATCCCCCAGCTAAGTTCTTCTCATAGGTTGTGCAAACTTCTATTTTTATCCATTGCTCAAAGCACATGGTGTATAGGCATACAGTCCCACCTTGCAACAGTCGTTTCCTTGACGTGCAAAAAACTTCTGTTTTTACAAGGCTAATGTTGGCACAACACCTGAAGGACAAAAGGAAATACAGGAACTATGCTGGGATAGTGACCGGGTTGCGCTAAAAATATTAAAACATGCATTTATCTCCTTTTTAATGCTGCAATAAGCCAGCAAACATGGAAAAACATGCCATGGACCCTTTAAAAACATTACATTGATAAAAGACACTGCTTTCATCCTATTCCTTTGGCTTATTGAGAAATAAAGCACCAATCTCTTACATAGTTGTAGACAATATTTTAGCAAGAACTCTCTGTTGTAAGCTTAAATTAGTTCAAAAGAAATGTCTGAATTTCACCTTGCAGCCTCTTTACCATCTCCAGAAACTTGAATATTGTTAAAAATGAATGTCTATTTTATTTGCTCCGACAAAACCAAGTTGCGATAACAAGATTATTTTGTGGTACAGTCAGTAACTGTTTTGTGTTCAGTGTACCTGAAACATATCAGCTGCAACTCTTAAAATCCCAAACCAGTCAAATATTTTATATTTGATCAGACAGTAAAGTTTGACGGTTGATTAATTTTGTTAAGAATAGAAAGGAAACTGGGTTGTCCTGCATCACCACCAGTCAATCTTTTACCAGTAATGTCAGTTAAAGTCCCCCTAAAGCACTGTAGATTTCCTTGTATGTGAGACTGTGTTTACAAGGGTAGTTGAGGTCACATTATATTAAGTTTTAAGTGTATGTATATGTATGAAGGAGTTTGACACACAAGGACACACTCTTTCTTGGCAAGACTTTGAAGTTGGGGTACTTCTCTCTTTGAGGTGGTCTATCCCCCGTTCTCAACAGCGCTAATCATGTGTGAAAAGGACATGCTCAGTCTGTGGTCGACCGGGCATCACTGCCGATGGCTTTCCTCAGTCTCCTTGTGGGATGGAAGGGTTGGAGTCAAGGTGGGGGTGGCAGCTCCGATTAGCATGGCCGTGGGCTAACGCACTAAAATGAAAGCTCAACAAATAAAAATACGGGGTCAACTCATTCAGCCATAGCTACAAAGGTAGAGGAGTTCAAGGCAACTGAATCTACAAGGACAATTTTTTGCTGCACCTGCTAATAAAGGAATTCTACAGCAGATCACTGCAAGGGATAGTAAATCATGCAAATCATGCGGTGTGCTCCAGGTCTGTTACTGGTTGTCATAGTTTTTTGGCATAGCCCGATGTAGCGCCAGTTAAGGGAATTGCAAGGCACACTACTTTTTGATGTAATATGTTTGTTTCTTCCTTTAATCATTTATGTAAACTGCTTAGCAATCCAAGATAAAAGAAAATGAATAAAAAAATACAAAAATTAAACTAAACATGAAGGCATTTAAAAAGCACTAAAGACCCTTTTTTTGGTAACATTTAGACTGATTTAGTGTTATTTGAATCTAAATGAGGACTTAAAAACACGGCCTTATCCAGATCAAATTTAATTTGCCCATCACCCAAAACAGGGTTACTTGCCATTTAACAAATATGACGGGATTCATTTTAGGTATGCAAATTAAGATGATATTTCAGTTTAAGTGGGGTTATACAGTATGTTGCACTTATGCGTTTTCAGTGTCTTACCTAAGGTACATAGTAATCTGGAAGAGTGGTCGACACATGGACATCATAAGCATACGTTTTTGCAATTCAGTACTCAAAAAAGCTACATCCGTTCAAGTGAATTCAGTGTTGTGGATTTTTACATCTCGTATCTTTTGCATCTGTTTTTAATTTGTCATTTCATTATCTCAACTGCAGAACTTCTGTTTTCACACACTGATGCATAGATTGGAAAATAAAGTAACTTCTAAAGTTATTACATCAAGTGCAAGATGTCTTATACGCATACAGTACTGATCCAGATCCAGTCCTATTTTTGAATATAT
>JAOXYM010000025.1:4803636-4814431 GCA_028567055.1 Leptatherina wallacei
AGCTCTGTCCGCAGCAAATCCAGTGTAATACACTCAGTAAAAGTCCTCTATGTTGGCAGAAATCTCATTTTAATTTTGGCATTTAAAAAAATGGAAACAAAGCAAACACAAAGATGCAAAAACGGGAGAGGAAAGAAACATCTGAGGAGGATGACAGGGAGAGAATCAGTCAGTGCCAGGGATCAGATGAGGACTGATTGTTTGACCCTTGACTTGGGCGTTGGTCCAAACTGGTCCAGACAGGCCAACAGACGTTGTTGGTTCTGGTCGACAGTTTTGATGTATGTTTTTCTGGAACCAGAGAAAAAGGAAGTCAAGCTTTTAAAAACAGCTAATATAATTTATCCTTAAAATAATGTGGGGCGTACAGTTTTCATAAACTATACTCAGACTTTTTGACCAAAATCTTTGCAGTGGACACTACTCTTACAGAGCTATAAGTTAGGTCAACAACAGCTGCAGTCTTCTGTTTCAGTCTTATTTTTCCTTTAAACCCCTGATCTTATTCTGTATATTAGCCCTGCATGTGTCTGTCTATGTAAGGGAACAGTAAAGCACAAAGCATTACTGAAGGCCACATGAGTGGTCCAGGTGTTGTATCTGCCTCTGTCTATCCTCTCCAGTCATCAGCACATGAAGAATTAAGCTTTGTGCCATATGCACTCATGCTACCTCAGTTTGACCCTGCAGAGGAACCAGCCAAAAAGGAGGGACATGGGTTTGCTACTTGCTCTATGACTCTGGGAATAATCAGAAGAGTTGTGGATCAGCTCCAAGAGGACACCTTTCTGTACTTACTTTGATTCTTGTGGTTTTGAAATGTTGCTCTGCAGGTTTTGAGCAATTATGCCCAATTACACAACCCGCTTGCAAATAAGCCCATCAGAAACATGGACCAGGGCTGGACTGCTAACAACAAAGAAAATGTTACTGAAATAATGCTGCCTTTACAAGCCAGTATAGATTGCAGATGCAGGCAAGTAATAACTTAGAAAAGCAAACAAACCAGCAGGAAATCAAGCCTTTTCTCTCTCATCTGCTCCAAATCGTACTGCCTTCATTCCACAAAGTCCCTCCTGTTGGAACACCTGGCTGTTTAAAGAGGCTCCTCAAGGACCTTGAGGTCCACGGGCCAAACCTGGATCTTCCTTAGCCCAAGCCCCTGGGCCGCCCTTCCTTTTGTCTCCAGGACGGCAGCACTGCTCAGATTCCTTGGTCCTATTCGCAGCTCAGTAAGAGAATACCTCAACTACATGGGGTCCAAAGAGCGGTCATGACCACAAGAGCATGTGAATGCCTTCATTTGTGAGTGCATGTGTGTTTGTTGATCTGTGTTCTTAATTGAGTATGGAGGTGGATGTCCTGCTGCTGCAGCTGAGTGTAGCTCAATGGTGCACCTGCATGATTGTTAAAGGTGCACTGCCCTGACCCTTAACCCCTGACTTTGACCTGTAACTGTAAACCCAAAAATTACTGGAATACAAAAAGGATGTAGTAAAGCTCCCGCTGCAAGGACGCTATGTGCACGTGTGAATTTGCATTGTACCCGTATCAGGGTTTGCATGGGAGCATGTGCTCTAGGTGTGTGGTTGGGTCATCTGTGGATTCCGTTTACCTTGAAACTTCAAGGTAACGCTTGTTGATTGAAAACACAAAACTTCCTGCGTGATTGAACAATAGTGTCAGAGTCCCAAGTCCAGGGTTCAAACAAAGGGCCCAGGAAGTGCACAAAAGCCTGCTTGGCAGCTTCAAACATGTGAAGCCAGCTGTGAAGGACATTAGGCTGTGACGCCAAAACCGCTGAGAATTACATTGTACAGTAAGTTTGAGATGAGAACTCAGAGAAACTCCCTGTCTGGCTGCAGCTGTCCCTTTAAAAGCTTGGTTATTACTGGCTTTATTGTTATTACTGCCTGTTTTTTAAAGGGGCAGCTGAGCTGGGGGAGTAATCCGCCCGTCAGCACTCACATTAATGGCCTAATTGGTCTCTTCTCTCATAGTCAAAACGCAGGCCTCAGCCTTACGGAAATGCTAAGCCCTCAGAGCCCCTCGCGCTTAAATACCCAAGAAATGCATGATGTCTCTGCAAAGTGGATCCATCACGACCTTCTTTCTCTCATTCACATTGTTGTCATTCCTCTTTTTTTCTCCCCTCTTTTCTGCCTCTTTCCATCATGCTGTGTGTCATTTCTGGCACCGACTTGGAGGAAACTTCATTGGGTTTAATCTCCAGCCTTAAAGTGGGTAATGTGTTATCAACAAAAAGGCTAATATTTAAACAGAACGTGAGAAGAAGCATTACATATGTAGAAAAATGGCTCACTAAGGAGCAACTTTTTTTCCTTTTAATTTTCCTTTTAATTACTGTTTACTCAATATGTCATCAAAGGATATTGCTTCCCAGTCCACATGTTAATGTGTCCATGGACAAAATATTGAACCCTGTTTTGTCCCCAATGTACTCCCTGGTGTGCAGGTGTGTGGGATAGATTAATTTATCGGAGTGGTCAACATTTCAGTTGCTTTTATTAATACAGCTCATTCACTGTTTCTAGACTTTATAAGTTCATATGAGGTTACTCTTCAGTTTATCATCATTTACAGAAACCCAATTTATCATTGAATTTGACATTTAAATCTGCAAGTATATTCATCAACTAGCTAGAATTTTTCATTAATCAGGAAAAGGTTTACAATAATTATTTTTTTATTCTTAAACTGAAAAAAAAAACTGTTTTTAACCACAAATTGCCAAAATGATGCTCCAATTAAAATCTGTTTCAAGTGGAAAGTTTCTTTTTACGTTGTTGTTTGTTCACATTGTGTGGTAAAGTATAAAATTTGAGAATATTGTGCAACATAACATTTTAATTTTGTAATGGTTTATTACCACCTGCCAGCTGAACTCATATATACTTGAGATTTTTCTAAATACATTATCTGACAAAACTTAGGTTTAACAATATCTGCGTAGTGATTCTAGTTACATTAACATGTGCATTGATGACTCAAATCAAATCAGAAATCAACTACATCCTATCCTTCCAGAGTAATACTGGCAAACATCTTCTCTATAAAATAACTAAGTTTTACAATAAAAGTTGCTATATTTGTCTTGGGATGGAAATCAAGAATCAGTTCCATTTGGGAGCCGGTTCCAAATTTTCCGAAGTATCAGAATCGTGCGTCTTTGGGCTGATCGATTGGAGCTGGCCAACTCAATGATTACAAAAAACAATGTGGACATGTGCATGGCTGCATTTCATTAAGAAACATGACAGTGGCAAAAACTGCAAAGTTTTTGTTGGAAAGACCAATAAGCATGACGGATCAAATGGTAGGCCTGCATGTATATTGTTGTGTGGAGGAGTCTGCTCGCTACTCGCTACTCTGCTCGTTACGTGAGTAGATGAGAGTACTTGCTGGAAGTCTGCCTGATGTGCAGCTGCAATCATTTTTCTGATAAGCACATTCCGTGTTAAGGTGGAGTTGACAGACACTAAAATCTAAGTTTCCTCTGTTTTGGACATTAAATAATGAGACAGCTGTTGTTTTTTTGACATCCTAAACTAATGTTGCACACTTGTTTCTACATAGAAAACTGGGTCAAAAATCCATAAGGAACTTGATAAAGACCTGGATTGATAATGACAACAATAGCAATAACATCTTATTAATTCCAACCCCTTTGTCACTTAAAGCAATAACAATAATAAAAAAGTCCCTGAGAAGGTCTGAAAAAATTAGTTAATCTGTTAAGAGATCTCCTAAATTGGCAACACTAGTCCGTGCCTATAGATTTTGACTTTTTATTTCTGGATTTCCTTCCGCTGTTTCCTCATTGGAAGTTGATCACATCAGTTTACAGCATAGTTGCTGAATTTTAATGTCATAAAATCCACAATGTCACTTTATGTAACCTGTGGTTGAGGAAGTTCATATTCTTTATTTAGCTCTCACTGCGATGTCAAACCAGGAGTGCTGCAATTTTAAACATCCAAATAGAGCTTCTCTCCTACCCTGGTAGCAGTTGGGAAGCTGTTGAGGTGTTAATGCCTTGCCTGAGGGCACAGTGGTGGGAGCTTTTACATGGGGAAGTCCCTGAATGACATCAGAATCCTCCACAATTTAGTGTCCCCTTGTTAATTTTCAGCATAATCCCAACCTTGCCTCTGGCTTTTTGTCAGTGCTTGCCGCAGAGTTTCCCCATGATCCATGATGTAACTAAATTTAGAGTTGATGCAGGTCGCTTGCAGAGCATATCTCAAATTTCTTGCCTGTCCATTGATATGCTACACGAACACCAGATTCAGCACTATGGATACTATAAATGTTGTCACTTTTGTTTTGGGCTCAAACAAAGTTTGTGCAAACATCCAAATTCCTATTCGGCAACACATACGGACATTGTCCGTCTCAATTAAACTGTTTAGATGACTGTTCTGGGTATCTTTTCCCAGGAGAGGTGCTGGAGAAGTCAAACACAGACTGAAACCAGCTTTCTTTTCGACTTGTGGTTTGGCAACTAAATAAAGAGATTTGGACAATGTGAACTACCACAGGTGGATACAGTTATTTTATCATTTCCTAAACTTAATTAAATCGGTAACATAAGAAGAACTTACAACTGTAAAAGCAAAGAGCAACGAGGCAGAAGTCATGATGCCTATCAACGTGACCATCGACAGAACTGCCTCTTAAGTGGTTTAATTTTCAATTTAGCTCCTTTTCCTGCTCCCCTTTAACAAGCTGAAAAATAACACACACATGCTGGTGCTCCTTCCCAGGTCAACCAAGATGGGAGGTTAGGGGTTCAAGGTTGGAGGTTGGGGTGGTGAGGGACCAGAGCTCAGTTGGTCGTTTAGTAGATCTGAGTGTGTGCTTTCAGGGGTTGGGAGGGGATTCGGCAAGAGCTCATGTGTTAGTGTAACTGAAGCTGTCATCCAGCCCCAGGGTCACCTCCCAAAAGCATGCCGGCTGTCTCTTTTAATAGACTAAACACATATGTCTCTCCATAGCAACATATGATGAGGAAAGAGGGGGGATGAGGGGGGTTTGGGAGGTGAGAGCGCAGTCTGACTTCATAATTGGAATGTCACAATCTCCTAATGGTTAATGGAAATTGACAATAACATGAGACGTTGCCTTTTGGCCACATGTCACTCTTTGCATAGCAGAAGCTGATGCCACCCTCACATCACTCGTCAGTGAACGCATCACAAACAACAGGTAGTGACTGAAACCAAGAAAACCCTCCTCCATGTGGTTAATACATTTTGTAAAGCACCACATAAAGTTTGCATAATGAGACAACTTAGGGAAAACTTTTTGCAGATTTTTCCTGATACAGGATGGTGGCTAATGGAACAAAAATCATGTTTTTAATCGTGATTTGTTTTTCTTATGTATTGGCTATGCGTTGGAAGAATCATAAGTTTGGACCTTCAAGTTCAAATACAGTTCAAAGTTCAAACATCTTGCCTTTGCCCATGTTTAGATTATGGCAGATATTTATACATCTAGTAAATAGATATGATTACTATGTTTATTAAAAATTTTAGCAATAAAAAACCTATCATGGATATAATTAAAGAAAATGTTTAAGTTAGAAAGGTGGCTGGGTTTTGCACTACAGTGTATTAATTGCAGAAACATGACACAAAGACGAAACAGAAAAAGGAAATATGGCATTAGTGTAAGAAGACAGAAGTGTTTAAATAGATTTAAAACATTTTAGTCGTACACCTTTTCCCTGAATGAATATTATAACTATATATTATCAGAGTTTTAAAATGTCAATAAAAGCTGATGAACCTGAAATTTGAAGAGCATTTTTGGTGGTGTAATGTGATCCATCTTCAGGCTGTAAACCTTATTATCTCAGTTTTAGTCTAAGGCAAATGCATAATGTAATTTCTGGAAAATGTCATGTAATGGTTGCTATATCAAACATTTTTGTCACTGCTAAGGTTTACTGTTGAGACTTTATAGAAAACTGATCTGAAGCTTCACTCAAACTCATTGGGTATCGAAGACCGCATGAAAAATGCTGGGTGGTTGGCAATTTTCAGAACAGTGTGTACAATCTCCCAAACCACTCATACACCACAGAGTACATTTCTATTCGTAAATGTTCACCCACTGCATCTATCTAAGTGTGCATCTTTACAAAAAAAACGCACACACAAAAAAAGACAAAATATAGCTGTTTCGGAACATTAAGCTGCATTTTGTAAAGGCAAAAAAACTTTAAATACCTATTAACTAAAGTTTCAGATTAAATGCTAAACATTTTAGAAGTTTGTTTCGACTCACTTTATTTTGATTAAAACTTAGAGGCAAATAATTGTAATATCGGCTAAAAAAACATTTAGATAATTTACTGTGCTTTTTTTTCTATTTTGCACATTGCTGCAACAATGTTGAAAACACTTTTCAAAGAACATAACTGTCACCACAGCTACTCTGTCAGGAAGTTTCCTCCAGTTGGAATTAATCTTCATTGCTGATTCACTTCATTGGCATGAAGGGAATAAATACAGTACCAGCTTTTGGATGGACTTCCCTTTCCCTTGCAAAAACGGAATCGGACGTGACCAAACATCTCTGTGCTTTTGTGTCAACATCTTCTGGGAATGGAAACAGCTGCAGGGATTGTCCAGATGCTGCAGAATATAAGGACACAAAAATCAAACAAGTATCTAAAAAAAAAAAAATCATTTTGAAATATTACACACAATTACATCTTTAACATAATTTTATGGCCATAAAGGGTTAATAAAATGGTCATATGAGAAAAGCCACAGATCTACAAAGTTATATGAAACTCACATTTGAAAGATGTGACCTCTATAAAGTATTTTTCATTTAATTTCATTTAATTTCATTTAATTTTCATTTAATTTCATTTAATTTTCATTCACTACCACTCAATGCTGATTGGTTTCAGGTGACACCGATAGTGATGGACCCTCCATGTAAACGTGCAAAATGGAGTGGAAGTGGTTAGTAAGATGGAGTAGCACGTAGTTTCAGAAAGGCCCTCTTTATCGTCTCCTTTATTTTTGAGGACTTCCCTCCCAAATAGCTCTGTCTGCTCCAACTGGTTAGATATCTACATGCTATTGGCATTATGTAAATGCATTACTCGATGATGTCATGAAACACAGGAAAAATAGCCTGGACTATACATGAATGAATGAATGGCTGAAATGAAATGAATGAAAAATGAAGAATACTTTAATCCTAGAGGATAACTGCAAAGTGAACTGAACTGCCTGAAATGTCTCAAGCCGTTCAGGATTGGGTCTTCTGTTGAACATCACCTTGTGTGAACTTGTAGCTTCTTAACTCTTACATGCTGAATACTTACATGCATCAAAAGCTATAGAATCTACTGATCAAAAAACCCATAAAACACAACATGCTCTCTTCAAAACTTTTTTGACTTCTTAAAATGACGTGCTTCAGTTTGAAAAAAGAAGCTAGTTACCTGGCAATAGTGAGCAAGCAGTTAATAACAGAACTAAAGGGGATCGCTTTTAACAGATTAAATAAAACACAACTTTTGGCTTGTTCTTTAGAGCCTGTCCTTAATGAGGTGGGATTCCGAAGAAATTGTATTTGTTTCATGTTACGGATGCATAAATATCATCAGCTGCTAATAACAAAGAGCAACAACAGTTTTTCAAAGTGGCACACTTGACATGTTACTAATGTGCCGAGTCAAACGGTCATATTTCTTATATCAAATTTGAAATGTGTAATGATTTATATAATCATTTCTTTAAGGCTTACTTGGGTTTTAAAGTGGAGAAAGAAAAGAAGAGGTCATTGCTGGGGGCAGCGTTACACCAGAAGGGTTCCAGAAGTGAGTCAGAAGAGCCTCAATATCCCACCCACCCCACCCACCAGCCTTCAAACAGGCAAAACAGTCTCTTCAGAAAGCTGCTGGCTGGCTGCGCTGTTGAACTTGGCCTTGCCGTCACTCCGGGGTAACCCAACACCTAGCACAGAGGGGCTTGACAGATCCACGGAGAGGGAGGGGGCTAGGAGGGCAGGGGCCCGCTGGGATGCAGAGTGCATTTCAAACCCATCAGTGTCAGTTAGTTCACTAAGTGGTGACATAATCACCATCACCATGGCTGCTCCTCTGGGAGAGCTGGGTAGGAGGGAGAGGCGGTGGGAGTTGCGGGCCTTCTTCTCCCTCCCCGGTCGCCCTGCTGGTGCAGGGTTGTGGGTGGTTCAACTCAACAGCTGCACTTCTGTACCTGTTTCTCACAGCTATTATTATTGTCTTCTGCTTATTAAAACGCAATAAGTATGGAAGCTCAGTAAGACAAAACAAAACATTACCTCGGAATATAATGTGAAGTTTATCTATAACAATATAATCTACATACTCTACAAATTATTATATTTTTATGTTTTAACTAAAAATATTTTTTTGTTCTAAAAATAACTTCACATAACAAGAATACCTTTCAGGTTATATAATAACATGTTTTAGCAGTACTTTGGAATACTTTATGTATGAAATGTGCTATATAAATGCATTTGTCATGCCATTTACTATATCGTCTTATAATGTGAGATGCAGAGTTTTTATTATTTTTAAGGGTTTTATTGTTTTATTGCTATTGTTCCTGTTTTTATTTTGCGCTTTATTTTATTTCCATAATGTGTTCAGTACTTTGTTTTCAACTAAAGTTGTGTTAAAGTGCTTTATAAATAAAGTTGAGTTGAGAGTATCCATTCTCTGCATCCAATGTGTTTAATAACAGCAAAATATAGCCATGTCTCGATCCAAACCTGAAAAAGAACTCAAATTAGTCCAGTAAATCAGCATATTCTCTGACCTGCTGTCTGTTTCCTCATTCAAAGATAATCACATTAATATGTTTTGACTTTGGACGTTTAAACACTGTATTATCATATTATGACAAGACATAAATCATATGATAAAACAATGAAATCTTTGGGTATGTTGCAATATGAAAATGATATTGTTAGAATATGAATATACTGTAAGAAAAATAAAATTTTCACAATGTTATGAGGTCCTTTTCTTTTCTTCAGGTAGCAGAAATTAGCTTTCATACGTAAGATAAAATCCTCAAAGAAATATAAACTCAATGAGCAATGATAAAATACTTTGTGAAGGAAGAAATGTGTTGGCTATTAGCAGCTAAACAATTATCAGAGCTAAGTGACTCATTCGGCTATCCATTGTCTCACTGATATCCTGAGATGTGACATTATTAGAATCTTGATAATCATGAATTGATGCGTAAGAAACATACGTATGTGTGTATATATATATATATATATATATATATATATATATATATATATATAATGGATGTATGTATGTATATGTGTACAGTGCATGTGTGTATATATGCTAAATGTTGTCCTAATGAAGTCGCTCTTGAGCAGCGATAATGCGGCAGTGCGTTCGCCACTGTTTTGCTTCCTGCTTCAACCACATAAATGGTGAGGAAACTACCAAACCTGTCACAGGAAGACAACAAGTTTGATCCAAATGACTGGCATGACTTTTAACAGCAAAGCTGAAAGTGATGCTGTTTTTCACAACGAACCTACACGTTTCCATTTCAAAATCTGAGAAGCTGCTGCTGTACTTAAGGTTGCAAGGTCGCCTCATTCTTTTCATTCACAGTAGCATGTTTCTCTTCCATGAAATTTTGCAAAGACAGTAATTAGTCACATTGGTTTCTCACTTAAAAGATGTAGAAGAAATTTGTTTCTGCTGAAAAGTACATTATTTATTCATAAATGAGGTTGGATTTCTGGGAGATGCATTGCTATGTAAAGTTACAGGTTTATGTTGAAGTTAGTTGGAAATGAACCAACTGGATTTGTCAGAGAAAGTAAGATTTGGCCCCTGAATGTCAACCTTCTTAAGTTTTTTATACGTTGTTCACAGTTGGTGCTCTGAAACACTACACAGTCCAGATTTAAAGACAGATCTTTTGTACCAAATGAAATTTTACAAAAATATCTTAACCTAATGTGAATATATATCTCATGAGTTTTGACATAAGCTTGAATGTTAAAGGGGCAAAAGCGGAATTTTGTTATTTCTAGATTGTAGGAATTAAAAAATGGCTATGTGAAGAACTAGAGGTGTAATTTCATCTGGAGTATAGCATGACTTCGCACACAGTCTTTCTGTTGATCTCAAGCCTCATGTTTACCAGCCGGTCCAGCCACGCATTCATGTACGTTCACGTGGATCGCTACCTCCTCCTTCCTCTCGGAGCCCTCCGCCCTCCCCCTCTATAAAAGCCGACAGCCAATGAGCAATGGCAGCGCGTATTTTTGAAGCGTAATGGACGATTCAGGATCCGATTTTACTTTATAAGAACACAACGGTCGTTGGCAAAGACGGATAAAAAACTGATCTGGGATTACCATTGGCCTTGTATTTCCAAATTGGAGAGCACTGCATGAGCTAAAGGGGCTGCAATTTTACTAGGAGCTAGCTGCTCTTCTCCTGGACAGGCAGGGTACAACATAAACGTTATAAGATACTTCTGCATGTTCCACAAAATGGTGATATATTTTTGCTCAGTGTGTTTGCACCTTGAACATGCAGTTGCATGCCAGGTAGAGAGCAGAGATAGAGGGAGGCATGTCTCATGACACACTTTGTTTTGGTCTACAGGCGGTGCACAAGAGCAAACCTTGCCGTGAAATAAGTGTGTGTGTGTGTGTGTGTGTGTGTGTGTGTGTGTGTGTGTGTGTGTGTGTGTGTGTGTGTGTGTGTGTG
>JAOXYM010000025.1:4827577-4858099 GCA_028567055.1 Leptatherina wallacei
TCGTGACTTAGAACATTGTAAGAGACTATTCCAAGGACTTATAAAAGTGATTTTTGCATAATATGTCTCCTTTAAAATGTGATGGTCTGCCCTGATTGCAAGGATTAAATGCCTCTTTCTCCAGTAGGAAGCGTGCAAACAATGCCTGTTTTCTCATGAAAACTAATTTTTTTTTCACACAGAAATTAGGAGACAAGCACTTTGTCGGGAAAAATTAAAGGTCAAACATACTTATTCACCCCATTAACTAACTGTTCATTCTCTTCATTCTCCTATCCTCCCCATCGTTCTGCCTCTCAATTTCAAATCAGGAGTTTAACCTCCAAGCAGATTCTGCTCACGCTACGGCGGCGGACCTGGCCGTGCACCATGGGAGAATTACCTCCCATAATTATACTGCAATTATGATCAAGATAAAATCAGCATTATTCTGGAAAAAAAGAGAGAGAAGTTTAAATGAGTGGTGGGAGGGAGGGATGGAGGGGATGGAAGTTGGAGCTTTAGTGTCTCTGAGGGGATTGGTGACAGTCCTGTGAAACAAAAGGAGGCAAATGGACAGAAAACCTTTCTAATTAAGCATATAGAAAAGATGGTGTCTCTGCTAATTATAAAATTGTAAGAGATTCTTAACTGGGTTGAGGGTAATTTTCTTTCTTTTCTGTAAATTTTGCAAGTCCAAACAGTGAAACTGAAGCAAAAACTTTCTCAGAGAATGTTTTCTACTTTTTCTCTCCCAATCAGACAAATCTACATTAAACTGACTGAATATAATCAGATTTTCTTGACACTGACAAACATAATATTGTGCTCTCCCTGTTACCCACTAGGGGCTCTAAGAGCACTCTCATAACAGAGTGACTTCTGGCTGCAAAAAGCAAGGCCTGCAACAAATAAACTCTCTCTTCAAATCTCTTCAAACCACCTCCCGAAAATAGACATGCAAAACTCTCGGATCTTTGGAGGCTCCACGTTCCAAGCTAGTCATCTTCAGTGACGTGTGTGCATCTCTAACTGTGGAGCTGGATCGCAGCAGACAGGACATCTGCTCTTCATATCCGCCTGGTGTGTTGCACAAAGTGGACTCTCTCAGCTCCAGCCACGGGCCCAGCGGCTGCACGGCGGGCACGATTCCTTCTCCAAACACAATTCGGAAAAAGGACTTGTTTATCCAACCGTTCAAGGCTTGGATCGGAGGCAGATAATGTCTGGATTGGTTTGAGTCTCCTTTCCATATAGCTGCACACATCTGTGTCTGAGCTTTCCAGTTGGAAAAAAAAGAGAGAAAAAAAAAGCCGACAAAGTGGTTTAAACTAAGCTGGTGTACGATATACAAACACATGAAGGAAGAGGACTGCAAAAACATAAATACACAGGTAGGCCAACAGTGTGTGCAATGCCAAGCACTTAAGGAAAGATCGGTGTCCTGTTATGAAGCATTTTGGAAAAACATCAACCTCTTGGAAGATGGTGAACTTGACAAGGACGCACAAATTTAATCACAAAAAGTCTAAAGACACATTTGTAAAACATTTTCTTCCACTTTTTTAAAAAATAAATCTAAAACCTGCCACCTTGTAAGGTCAGAGTATGAAAAAAACCCAAACATTTAAAAGCAGCAAAAATGATTTATAACCTGTATATTTCAGATATGTAATGGCTGCAGAGTATCTCCCAGCAATGCCATTACTTATTTTTGAAAGCCCACCTGATTGCAGTTAGACAGAGTCCCCTAAAAAAAAACACATAAAACAGCTCAATAAAGCACCTTGAGGTACGATTGGGATCTCACTCATATTCCCTCGTCACAAAGATGAATGCATTTGCACTGGAAAGATGAGAAGGAGGGCTGGGTTTTAATAAATTCTGCATCATGCTTCTGCCACTGCGCTCAGAAGTCAGTGACAACTGCATTTATTTAAAAACAGTTTGATAAATTAATTTGTCTTTTTTTCTAATTCTATTATTATCTGTAAAAATGCGTTTGCAGATGAATAATGGTGGAGAAAATGTGGTTTTCACTCACTCATTTTAAAGAAGTAGGGAACTGTAGAATGTCTGATAATGCAAAGGGCAAATTAAATGATCTGTGAGTTATTTTCTGTTTTTTGGGGACTTTTTTGTCTTCCTTGTAAACGGAAAAGCTCTAACTTGATAAGGGAAAATTGCTAACGAGAAAGACCGATCAGATAATCGGCCTGAGGTCAGGCACATGCACGCAAACGCATCTTAACATCTCATACAACTTCACAGAAGACATGTAGAAAAGAGGCTAACCTTGGAGCTGGATTTTTTTAATTCTTTTTTTAAGTTTGCATCAAACGAAAACAAGCAAACCATTCATAATACCAGTATCTGCAGCATCTGCACACATTTGAAGCTGGCCTGCAATATCCTTCAGAGGACAAAGTGTACGAAATGAATCAATAAACTCAAAAGCCCCTGAAATCTCAAATCCATTAGGGCCACGACGAAGCACATATTACTTCAAAATAGAGTTGCATTAAGTGTCAGATGTCTGCGATAAGGCTGCCTTCATTTGGGTTTTGCTGTTTTTTTTCCCCCTGATGGGACGCATGAGTGGTGTCTCCTTATCACTCATGCCATAAAGTGCTATCTGTGTCTCTTATCGCCTGTCTCTGCACGAAAGAGGAAAAGAGAGTAAGACTATGACAGAGATGGGGAGAATGAAGGACAGAAAGCAGCGGATGATAAAAATCGCTGTTCCTGCTGCTGTGGCCACATGCTTGTACACCTGTATGAGTGGACACGGACGCCGTCTCGCTACCTTAACACGCACGTATCAAACAAGGCCACGGGTCTGACATGCCCTTATCTCCTGCAGCCTTTCCCCGTGAACAAATGTGCCGCGCTGCCTCAACATCTCTCCACTCAAAGTACAGAGGAAACCAAACTGTTGCAGAGAATCTGGAGGTTTTTTTTCTTTTTCCTCTCTCAGCTCACTGATGGCCTGTTATCTTTTCTGATGAGCTCAAACTTTGCAGCTTTAACTCTGTCTCACTTTTGTTGAGACATGAAAATTAAACCCTTTTTTTTCTCTCTCTCCCCCTTTTTCGACTGCATCATCACTTTCAACAAGAGGAATGAAACGATTCCATCGTGTGAAGAAGAAAACTAAATCCAGACACCGAAGAGTGTCATGGCTTGCAGATTGTGTATGATACGGCACGTTGACCCCGCTCGATTTAACGTCACGATACATTCCTCTGAATTTCTTCACTATGCAAAACATAACCTTAATCTCACAGCCTTTAACCTTGCCATTCTTCCCCTCCTCTATCTCTCCCTCCTACCCTCTCTTGTTCCACCTCTCCCTGCGTTTGTTTATCCAGCACTCTCTCCGCCGCCTCTCTGATGAGCATTTTATCTTGCGGCCCACCTTTTCACACTGCCGCGCTCACAATCATGAGTATCACCCGTAATTATCTCGCCGTATTCCCCCTTCTCGCCGTATCGCCAGCATTCATCTCGGCGCTGGAATTATATGCGTTTCAGCTGGGTGCCATCACACTCCCACCGCCCCCAGAGGAGGAGGAGGAGGATGGGTTTGGAGATGGAGGGGGAGGAAGAGCCAGCAAGGCCAGGTTGGGTAAAGACAAATCTTGCGTGTCGCAAGTTTCTTGCCTGACCTGCATCACCATAGAGCCTCATCTCAGGTGTAATTACTTTGTTTCAGACCATTCCTTTATCTCCCATCGACTTTGCATCTGTCCCTTTTCATACCCTGGCACTCTGGCGCATGATATAGTTGTGGTTTCTGTCAAAGTCTCCTCGACCTTCCTCCTTTCCGGCATTGTACCAATAAGAAAACCAATTAATGACTTATCCTTCCATCTCAATGTCAAGGCTTTTTCTGAGGTGTACTATTATGTCTGCTTTTCCGACATGCTGTTAATTAACTCCCCGCTTCTCCACCCGAGCCTCCCGCCGCTCACTCGCCCAACCACGCCGGTATTCAGAGCCGCATAATAGCTCCGTATGGGTGCGACGTGAGTGGCAGAGCTCTCACACACAGAACCTTAAACTTCTGAGAGCAACAGAATGCAGAGAAGGACGATGGAATGGCAAAGGAGGATGTGAAAGGATTTAATGAACAAGATGTCTGAAGGAGAATTCAATGGAGAGGCCAGATAAGTCTCTGTCGTCATTTAGAGCGGGCAGAGTGTGGAGCATCCACCTCTTTAGGTGAAGACGCAGCAGTAGAGCCCCAACACTGGCTCAGTTTGCTTCTCCTTTATCACATTCATATTCAAATTTTGAAGTGAAATGTCAAAGATGACAGACGTATCACTTTTAGCTTTCTGTTAGCACGGCCTGCTTTTAAACCCTTTTCACAGTTGGGTTTTAAAGGTGGAAACACCCTCTGGGGCTCGGGCTGGTGTGCAATTTATACTGGCTAGCAACGTAGCTTCATGCCGACCCAAAAGGCCCCGACTGGTTAAGACTGACATTTACTCACTAAATGATTTGAACTGTTTTATGACTTGGACAAAGAAACCTGCAGCCTTGTTTCCTATAAATGCTCTCCATGCAAACAAGACAAAGCTGTGCATAACCTGTGGCCATGCTGAGTCTTGGATGCCAAACACGATGTCTATCTGTTTCACTTGTCCTCATTTCCATATTTATTTTAATTAGAATTTGGCAGGGTATTGTCTGGGGGGATGACTATTATGAAAATCATTCCCATATCCTAATATATAAAATTAGAGTAGAGCTGTGTATGTAGTGTTTTTTTTTCTTTCTAATAATAAATTATATACTCTCACAGCCGGAGTGAGGAGCCAGCCATATCTTTTTTTAATTTTCTAAATGCAATTCATTGCTCCGAACTCGGATTCAAAACACTAATTAATTTGTATTTGATAATTTGCCCACTTTCACGGCATGACATGAGTGCATTTTTTTTCCTTTTTAAACTTTGCACTACATGCACAAGTTTAATTAAGTGAGAACTCTTCACATTATCAACATCATAAATTGTACAATTTTGGTAGAGAGAAGAGAAAAAAAAACTATGAGTCTGTGAGGGGCTTTTCTGTTCTTCATCTCCACACCCCCAGTTTCCTGCATAAAAGGAATTTTCCGAATTGAGAGGAGTGATTGCTGGAGGAGGTGTACATTTCAAGTTAATTTTGCATTGACCTTGTAAAAAGGATTTTGAAAGAGCGTGGATGAGTTAAAGAGTAATGAAAAAAAAAAGGAGTTAATGCACCTTCGTCTGCCTGCACAGAACCATCTCACTAACAGACCATCGGCTGCTCCTCCTCTCAGCTTCCGTACAGTCACACTGTACAGACGTCTTTCATGGACCCAAAGCCAACCTACATTTGCGCTAAATTGTACTTTAAAGCAGATTAATGAGATTTTGGTTTCAGGGGGCTGAATTTTTAGCTCATCTGCTGCTGGGCTACTGGAAAGAATTGTCTTCATTTGAAATTTTCTGACCATGAACAGTAATATAGCTCTAACTTCCTTCCTTTAGTAACACTAAGAACTTAAAACTTAGTCAGCCTTACCTGTGTGAACTGTGCAGGAGGACAAAACGCATGAGCTCTGGGTATTTTTGATTGATAAAAAAAAAAAGAAATAATTTCACCTTCAACTTGGTTTTACTTTCTGTTCTAGTTCAATTGTGATGTCTCACTTATTGAGATACAAGCTTTTATGCAGTTGCTTTAATATAGCTGGAAGCAAGTTGCTTCTTATTGCATCCTTGGCAGATTGTAACAGAGACATAGAATGAGTCATTTTTATTTTGCATAATGCATTAAACCACTTTAGATGTGCAATCATCATTGACTCATATTCTTTATTTGTTATGTTGGAGAGTGCAATTATCCAATCTAAGCACTCAAAACAAGCATGAATATCAACAGTAGAGAATTGCAGGGGATTTTCGGGGCCCTAACCACATGCTAAGCTATGATGTTCATTCCACAGAAACACTATCCTTACAAGTTATAACTTGTAAAGATGACTAATCAGGCTTTCTAATTATGTACAATACAATACCAGTTGGTATTATTGAAGGGGAGAAATAGTTGATCAAACTTACATTAGCTGAATTTGCATGATTAACGCAAAATATTGAAAAGTTAACATTGAGCATGCCCAGTGAGTAACTTTTCTCCTTTGGTGGCAATTTGAGAACCAAAACAAGACTAGCAATTTTTGATTTTTTTTTTTTTTCAATTTCTTTGGGCCATTAACTTTCCAGCTTCATAATTTTTTCCTTTTTTATCTTTCTTTCATGCAGCCCAAGTGCAACGGTGATCCGGAAGATAGGTGTGATTCAATGCAAAGCTAGCCAGATGTAAAGAAGACGATATATAGACACTATTTTTGTGGTTTCCAAATCATGTGCATCACACAAAGCAATGCACAATTGGCTAAAATGTTACCATTCTCCCAATGTCCACTATTGCTTTGTGTAATGCACATGCTCTGGAAAACTTTGCAAAATATGCGTTGGTGAAAACAGGGCCCATGTTTAGTTAAGACATTAATATCCCAATTTTGTTTGGTCTAGTTTTTTATTACTTCATAATCGCTGAAATAAAAAGTAAATGGAACCTAAATAACACTGCTAGAGGAAAAACATTAGGCTGACAAATAATGCTCCAATGGGCTGGACTGAACATCAGCTTGCCCTGTAACCTTGACAGGAAAAATATAGTATTAGGAACTGTAAAAAATGTAAATTACTAAATTAACTTTCTAATGAAATAGTTTCATAGTCTGTTTTCTATATATTACATGATGGCAGTGACAAGCAGCAAACCAGCTATTATCCTTTTATGATTTTAAGTTCTTAGCTTTGATTTATTACCTCCTTCGGTAATTCAGAAATTGAAGTTGCAGAAACATCTTCCAAAATCCATTTTCAGGTTTTAAATAACTTAGATAAGAGGATCACTTTGGAATATCTCCCCTCTTTTGGAAAGTAAGGTGTGAAAAAGTAAGAAATTACCTGAGGCTACATAGCGCAAGCGCAGTTTGCCAAAAATTGTTTCTCATCTTTATAAAAAGTTGGATTTGATTTCTAAGCGTTAGCCCACAATATGTCTGGGACAATAAAAGAACGTCTAAGATATGCAAGCTTACACATGCTCTCTGTCTCTACCTGGCAATCAGTCATTTAGTCAGTCAGTCAGTCTGTGGATAAGGATCTGGATGAGCTCAGGTGATTACACTCTTTAGGCCAATGCTAATTGCAAGGTCTTTGCTCTAAGTACTGTAAAGGTATTAATTAAAGCAGACCATTAATCAAGGCCTTTGGCAGCCAAACGGTGAGGAAGACAGGTTTTCTCAGAGTAAGTGAAGCTTTTATCTTTCCCTTCCTCTGTGGGTGTGGAGGTAGAGGTCGCGGAGTGATCAAAAAACCTCTAATGTGCCTTTCGGAGGAAGAAGAGTTACTTCAACAATACCAGTTGAACACAGTTGGTCTGTCTGTATCATCCACTGCAACACTAAAATAAGAATAAAGATTAAAACATGGAACTGACTATTAAAGGGAGATATATGGACAAAATCGGTCAATTTTGGCAAAACATGACAATTAAAAAAAAAGGTCCCTGATGGCAACAACTATGAATATATCTCTTGTGGTTTACAATTTTAGCATTATTCTTATGAGAATGTTTGAATATAACCATTATTTTCCTTAAATGTTTCCATGTTTGAAACACAAATGGTCAAATAAAAGCTGATCTATACAAACTTGCATGATGTTTGTTTAATAGAAACTTTTATCCAGAACAAATTACAGATTGAGAAATATATTGGGAGTGAATGGGGGGTTGCATCTGGTTGTGAAAATACAAAACTTTTACTGTTGTGTGCATGAAAATGCAGAAATAAATGGATCCCACTGTTAGATTAAAATGACTAGTAAACAGTCATGGACTGTATTTATGTAGTGTTGACCACTGAAATTGCCTTTATGCAACAATCCATGTCAACCCATAAAATTTGTCTTTGTTTATACAGTTGCTATAGCCTTTCACTCATACACACAGTCACACACTTCCAACAATAATCCAACATTTGGGGTTTGGTGTCCTACCCAATTACACTTCAATATGTGGACAGAAGAAGCCAGGGATCAAACTATAATCTTAATCAGTTAGATTTACACATATTTATTCTTTTTTCAGAGCACTCATTACAACCTCTCTGACCACCTCCAAATATTCATTCTCATTTTATGAAAGGTGGTTAAAGGTGTCTGGTCCAAGGACACAACGGTAGCATGATTGGGGTGCAGCTAGGTTTAAACACCTCTGGTTAACGAACAACTGGCTCTACCTCCATGAAACAAAGCATGTGGGAGATTTATAATGGTTGAAACACATTTTTATTTTAAGGAAGGAGAGGATGGCAGGACTTTGAAATCACGTCGGTACGGATCTGAACATGGATCTGTTACCTGTTTGCGTAGGGCAATGATCATCTACTGTATATGTTGGAGTTTTACTGCCACTAGGGGGCAGTGAGAGAATTATTTGGAAGAACCTGAGTTGTGGACTGCTCCTGGTTGTGTTGGTGCTTTAGCTTTGCTCTGTTTTAGACAACGCAGAAGTCAAAGTGGACAAAGATCGGCTTTGTGATGGAGTGAAATCAAATCTTAAATGATAAAGATTGCCCGTGCCGCTCTTGTCTGAGCCTTTACCTGTGCTGCTTTATTATCATTCTTGACAGATCTTTTGACTTTGGCCTCCATTATGAAATAGATTTTTGTCAAGTCTTGTCAGGCTGTGATCTGTGAGGGCCATCTGTGGTAGAGTTGTTGGAGGACTGCACTTCAGCCTACATTTAAAAAATAGTCTGCAGGGGCTGAGAGCAATGCAGATGGATACCTCCATGGAAGTGAAACACCTTTAAAGAGGCCCAAACTTCTTTCTTATCTGCACCAGCACTTATTTTGTTTTCTATGTATTTTTACTCATTTAGTTTGCCATTCTAGACCAAGCATTGAAAACTGGTTCAGAAAACATCCTGGTTTACCTTTTCACTCAGGTGCCACTATCCTGCAGGTTTTTGTTGTGTTGCAGCAGGCAGGGAAACAACAAAAAGCTACAGGGTAGTGGCCCTCAAGAACCAGTTATACGCCCCTGCTACAGCTATTCGCTCGTTATAGTTGGCTCGATGTCTGCACCAAATTTGTTCCATTTTGCAGACGTGATAGTTGTTGTGACCGTGTTGAAAATAACTGAGTTTGAGACATTATATTGAATATCAAACATATCTTGCATATTTTACCTTCCACTGATACACAACAAGCAAAACATTTTGGATCAAGCAGGAAAAGCTGATGGGTACCTATCTGAAGGTGCTAAATATTATTGGTTTCATTTTAATTTAATCTGTGCCACTGTAAAGTTATAATTAAATGTCAAGGGATTAAAAAGAGAAGCAACAGATTTATTATAAACATGGAAGGTTTTTACTTCAACATCCGTGATAAACTTGCAGAGTTTTAATGTTTACTTCATAAGTTAACAGTCATCTGTTGATTCACTCCATCTTTTTTCAGGTTTGACAGAGCTTATGTGCTAACCCCGCTCATGAATGAGTCATATTTACAATTTAAGTGTAGCGCTTCTACCTTTGTGACTCCTAGTCTATAACTTGGCCAAACAGATTCATGTTTGGACATGAAAAATATTCATATTCTCGTCAGTTTCACTCCCCGCCCAGACTTAAAAGTTGAAATTAAACACTTCCTCTTATTTAAAGCTGCGATTATTGCCTTGGGCCTTATTTTATACATATGCATGTATTTAAGCTTTAAATATGCAGACGGACGGTGCAGGGAAGAGCAGGAATAAAATCCTATTATACCCTACCTGTGAGATGTAGAGTAGTAAGCCCTCTGACTCCCAGCAGAATGGGACTGAAGAGACAAAAGGCATCAATGCTAAACGACTGAGGTGATTTTAATCACATACTCTTAGGAAAAGAAAGACTGAAGAAAAAATAACATCTGAAAACCAATTCACCGAACAAAGGCCTGAGTGTTCCCTTGTGGCGGAATCGAAGAGGAAAAGAGGACGAGTGAAAGAATGAAAGCAAAGACAGAGGGTTTTATCATGGTTTTGAGTCAGTGAACTAAAGGTTGGGGTTCAGCGAGGAGAGCCGAAAGGGAGGGAGGGGGAATTAAAACCCCCCTTCTAGTCAGTGGGGATATTTAATTTCTATCTCTTTCTCCCCATCTCTTCCATAAACCCAGTGAACATAATTTTCATGTCTGTTCCCACTCTCTCTCCTTTCCCAGACCCGTCATCTACAAAATGGCTGCTGAGGGTTGGAGGATGATGCTCAATTTGTAGAGCGTCTAAAATGTAAAAAGAGGTTGTGAGAGACGGGGGGTCGGGGTCGGTACTCAGGTTTCCCTAATGGCTGCTCTGGGATAGGCCCCTGTTCTGATTGGCCTGTTAAATGATTTTCCGGGCTCGAGGCCCAGCCAGGACTCCGTCAGGTTTTTTGTCCCGTGACAGATGAACAAAACGAGTAAAGAGGAAGTGCTGTCCAGATAGAAAAGGTAATGAAAGGGGGAATGGACAGGTTGGAAGCTGATAGAGTTTTGCTATCCGACAGCAAGAGGGTTGCCCTGTCCTGACTGAACAAGGAGAGGAAAATTTACAGTCAGTGAGAAGATCTGGAGGAAAGATTGATGTTTCGGTCGAGTAACCAAATGGTTTCAGTTTAGGATCTCATAAAGAAGAGGGAACAGGGAGCTGGAAGCATGCAGAATAATAAATTAGTGGTAAAACAATTCAGTTATTCATCTCACTGCAAGAAAGTCTAATATTTGTAAAATACAGCTTATATTTTGCAGTGCATTTATACACAGTTTCTTAAAGCAAACTCTATCATTTAACTTTCTGTTTGAATTTTCTTTTTTCTTTTTGTGTTTACATTTACAGCCTTGCTTTTACTTTCTTTGGTCAATGTACATTGTTTTTGAAATGTACTAATGAATTAACAAATGACAAATACCCCCCCCAAAAAAAATTCTAACTGAATTTCATGAAGCTTTATCAAAGGCAGAGCCCATGGGCAAAAACCCATTCACTTGTAAAACTGTACCTTAGAACATGACTTTTCTAGATAATTCTGCTGTATTAGGATTGATACAAACCAAATTTTGGGTGTGGTGGAGGTCTTAGAAGTTAAGATTTACTGCACACTTTACATGTTCCATTTGGGAGCCTGAATTGTTTAAAACCTGTTTTTTCTAGCTCAGCATTTTCTGTGTGCTGGCCAAACTTAGTCTAGCATTATGGCTGCTTTTGGCACTTAGCTATTTTTTTTTCTTTCTTATCTGTAATGCTTTTAATGTTTTATGTAAAGCACTTTGAATTGTCTTGAACCTGAAAGTGTGCTATACAAATAAACTTGCCTTGCCTTGCCTATCTTATAAACGTGAATTAATTAAGAAGCCCTCATTTCACTGTCTATCTCTAAGATTTTTTTTTTTCATCAGTAAGCACAGATGAAAATGACAACTGGAAATATTTTGCTTAGTCAGGCGCCTTCGCTTATACCCTACCTATGATAAGGATGAAAAAGTAACCCCTAAAGTTGCAGTTTCACAAATCGCCACTTGGAATTACCTTCGAAAATTAGACTCTCCATGTGGTGTATGTCCATAGAAAGCAGATGGGGATTATGATTACGTTCACAGAACATGTGACCGCTAGTGGCCATGAGAGAAAATGTATGTACGAATGGCATTCATGACAGTGACAGCTGCTTTGAAAAAGAATATTATAGCTGTCATGATAGTTTTCTAACCATAACTAATATGTTACTGTTTGAAGACAAACAAGACTGGGCAAAGTTTATTGATAACGTGTTGTATTTACATGTAACCATAGCAACCAGTAAAACGCTCGCTAGGAAGGGGAGTGAAACAGACTCCATTACAAAGCAACTGTATCGGTATCCCATCCTTTCCAGTAATTTGATCATTATATTATGACCATGAGCTATTGTTTTTTGTTTTCTGCTGCCATATAATTAGGTTTGAAGAACACAACTCGGTAAAATTCAGGAAAAATCATGGTTCAGACATTCAGACCTCAGCACAATGGAGAAACTCATGCTGTTTTTTTAGGTGTAATACCCTTTAATGCCAAATTTATCATATTTGCTACAGTTTCTGAGACCTTTTGCAACACTTTTTGGTAAAAACTTTGCTCAAAACCCTGTTTTACACATTCTGATACTTGTCTTATGAATACTTTTTGCAGTACAATAATTTTGACATATCACACAGTAAAAAATGGTAAATATCAGAAAATTATTTTTGTAAATTTTTCTTTTAACATTTCTTTCAAGAGCCAAATAAAGACTTTACATTACAAAAATTTTAATTTTCTCTTCATTTTATCCTGGTTTGGTCAGGCTTTTAAGGGGTAAACATGCATCCAGTTAAGTCAAATGTCAATCAAGCTGATGCAGAATGGTGGGTGGTGCTTGATCAGACTGAAGGAGTTGACCAATCAGATCATGCTAAGATTTGTGCATTTATATTTCACTGGAGAAATATTTCAAATGAAACCACACTGTGGTGGTTTTAAATTTGATAACACCATAAGAATTGTTGAAATATGAAATATTAATGCTAAGATATATACAGTATAATGTAACACGGTATGTTTGTAGAGAGGTCTTTTACTAAGTTTGATTTACTGCAACATTAGGTTTATTGTTGTATTAACTTTAATAAATCCCAGTGCTTAGCTTTATGTCTGTCTCTGTTGTAGATTTTTCTGCTTGTCCTGTGAAACTGCTCAGATATTTCTCCATTTTTATTGGTAAATCCATTAATGTGCAGTTACGTTTCAGACCAAATCCACTATGCAACATCTACCTTTTTGTAAAGAGCATATTTGTTTTAATGGCAAGTAGAAACAGCCGGCAGTGGGGCAAAAAATTCCACAGCATTAATTACAAACTGATTAGAAGCTTTTTTTTACAGGAGGCTGTATCATTTAATTGAGGGGAAAATAATGATCACAATTCCAGCAACTTCTAATTAGAAAAGCGGCTCAAATCTTATCAGGACTGCTTGATGCATGTGGAACACACATTACTTTTTCTTGTACACAAACACAAACACAAACGCATATCTTAAAAGAAAACCTTTCAGTGGAGTGTATTCTTTGTAAATATATATCATTTTTTTCTTTTCTGGGATGCACACTCGTGCAGACATCCCACTCTGAGACAGAGTGCCAGTTTAAGCACATCAAGTCAGCTACGGATTATGTTTGTAGATATTACCCAAAGAATCAGTGGTGCGCTTTCTCAAAAGAGACACAGACAATTACAGATCTGATAACCCCTGAGTTGTATCACAGTTGTTGCAATGTGTTTACACTATCAGACATGGCTGAAACAACAGCACAAATAAGAACAGAGAGGAGATTCTCATCTCAACTTTCCTGACTTGCTGCTTATCACAAACCACAAAAAAATCACAAGTGTCAAACAGGGCTTGGAACACAACCAAAAAAGCTAACTCACACTCTCTGACAGCCTCGTGCAAAAACAAACCACCATTACATCAATTTTTTAGGCTGAGTGTCTGTATTTATTGGCAGCTGCTGGGATGCTTTGTAATACTTAAGAGGATATTTCCACACAGATAAACAAGCGCTTGTAGAAACCTTTCCAAAACAAACCTGTAATGTTTTCTGTTAAATTGGCAAATAATAGCTGCATGGTTTGTGTGTGTGTATATACGTGTGTGTTTGCATCCTCAGGGGGAGGAATTGCATACAGTATATGACTCACGTTAAGGGAATGACACAGTCAGAAACTGCAGCATTGAAGGACGCATTATCTTCCCGCAGGTCATCGCAGCAGTTTCACAACATCCCAGATGGGATTCTTATTCAACAAGAGCAGCTCTGAGTGGAGGAGAGGTGGGGGGGATGTTTGTTTATTCGTTTTGCTGCTCATGAAATTTATACATCCAGCACTATGATTAATAGGCAGCTTTGTCATTGTTTTATTAATAGGAAAACGGCTGATTTATGAGGCACGTCTAGACACAATAACTGCTTTCTCTTCTCTGCCAACAGATCAACTGATCGGCTTAAATGTGAGTTTGTGCACCTTTTAAACAGACAGACGACAGTTCAGTGTTGTTGCTCTTAATGGACTCTGCTGTTGTCGTTCATTTGCTTGTGGTGTGAAAATGAACATTGTTTATTTGGGTGGCTTCTCCAATTCTTTATGAGCACAGTCATTACAGTGTATTAAGGAGAACCGCAATAAATCAGCAGCCTGGAAGAGAAGAACACGATGGCAGCAGGTTGAAAGGAAAATCTGGCCGGCACAAACTAATATTGGATATTGCACTCTTGACTGATTTATTGTATTTTTGCATCTGCCATATTTTGGATGGTTGTAAATTTTTACTTGAATGAAAATGACATACATCAAATAAATCTTCCGCTCACTTTACCTGTATTTCACTGACAATCAACCATCCTATACCTATCCACAAATCATTTCATTACAATACATCAAATGCACACTTGCATGCATCATCATCATAAAGGTATCCACTCGAGGGGAAGTTAGAACCAGCCAGTCCTTTGGATCAGTCAGATTGATCCTTCATGTTTCTCAGGCTTGGATTAGGATGCTGCACGGTTGTGAGTGTGGTTATGTGTATGCCGCTGTGTGTGTATTTGTTTGTGTGTGTGTGGGGGGGGTTATGGGTAAGGCTGGGGTACTGTCCAGGGAAAGTGTCTGCTTGGCCGTCCCTGGCTGAGAGGTAAGCCTCTGACGGTAGAAAAACCGACCGTGTTGTCGCTAGCTCCGGAGCCAAAATCACTGATGCGTTTTTTTTTTTAAATATGCCTCCGGTGCCTGAGAGGAAGGGGGTATTAAGCAAACACACACACAAGCACAGTCGTGGATATGAACAATACTGTTCTGCACACACACCTACTCAAACAATGCTCCAACAAAAGTGCAGGCATATACCTTAACACAGAGCCAAAGGTACACCCTCGAATACCTCTCACACAGACATACTCTGTGTGTGTGTGTGTGTGCACACACACACTTCGGAGCAGCGAGCCGTGTCGCCGTGCCAGGTGGCAGGGGGAGGCTCTCGGCTCAGAATGAGCACAGAGGAGGAGGAGAGGCTCTTGGCCGGCCTTGAAAGCGAGATGCACAAACAGCAGTGGCGATGCCCAGGTTTGGATTCGGCCTTGGAAGCCCTGGAGGGGTTTCCTGAGCATGCAAGCAGGGAGGACAGGAGGGTTGCTGGGATGGTTTTTGGGCAGGTTTTGGGCTGTGGTCAGCCCCGTTTTGTAACAGAGAAGTGTGATCCCAGACACAGCTGTCCTGTTCTGAGCTGCACCTTCTTGTCCACAGGTCCAGAGCTGCAGTGGGGGGAACAGGCATGCTGTAGTGGGCTAAAACTGGGCTTACACACAGCGTATTGTTTGTTGCTACTGTGTTAGGTACTAAATAAGATGTGCCTTTACCCCCCCCTCCTCTCCCTTCTAAGCTGTGTGTGTAGCATTGCAGGTTCAGGACAAATGGTATGCTAATTATCTCTAGAATAGAAATACAACACCGAAAGATAAGGTGCTGTGTTCGCACCCGGCCCGCTGAGGTGATCAGATAAGGGAGAGTTGACTGGATCCAGTAGCCAGATGGATTGGGTACCTTCACACGCCAAAAACCACAAAGAAAAGGTCAAACAACATGAATCCTACGTCAAAACGTGAGAAAAGAAGAACCCAAATGAGCAAAAAAAAAAAGCATTGAAAAGCTTAAAACACAGCCACAGCTACACATTCGCTTGTTATCTATCAGCTGTGGTATATTCTAAACCACAGGGGAGCTTCCCATCTCAGGGTATCCATTGTCTGTGTTGCCCCTGAACTCTCCAACTACCACAAACAGGATCAGGTCCCGGTGGAGGAGAACTCTAAGAAAGGACAACTGTGAAGAGGAGACAGAGGAGGTGGGGGTGGGGGGGATGCAAGAGGGGGAGGAGGAGAAGAGGAAGAAGAGACCAGGTGGAGAAGGGATAAAAAAAGAGAGAGAAGCAGAGTGAGTGAAAGATGTGAATTAACAGAGTGGCGGTGAGGTAGTCTGGTCGGGGCTGGCTCCCGTAAAGTGAGCTGTGGGGCGTGTAAAGTGAGCAGGGGGCTATTTGGGTCGTTTTCACATGGAGCCTGGCCACACTCCAGAACTGAGCAGGGAGGGAGGGAGAGACTCCTAATGGCTAAGCCTTTCACTAGGCCACACTGCAGTGAGCCGTAATTGAAGGTAATTGTTGGGAAGAGCCGACACACACAGCTTCTCCACTGTTCCCCGGGCTGAGATGGACAAGCCTGGGATGACAGAGTGGGAGAAAAGGGGGGGAAGAGAAGGTGTGGAGGGAGGGGTGTTGAGGGTGAGGACCGTGGGGAGGCCAGGTGAAGAGAAGGAGCAGGAGCATAGAGGGAGATTGCATTACCCCACCTCCACCGTCCCCAACTGTCCTACACGGCATTTGTCTGCTTGCACAATTGTGTAATTGTGTCCCCGCTAAATGGTCTGAAGGGCTGCTGCAGCGTCTTGGATGCAGGTGGGCTGGCTCGGATGACAGACAGACAGACTGAAAGAAGAGAGAAAAGACACTGTGAAAAGAAGAAACAGAGCTGGATGCTGTGAGATCACGGGATCAGGTTGGGACACCAACTTTGAAAAATCCAACATTTTGAAATATTTTGCTTTTGATGAAGCCTGCACTGCTCTCCAGTAAATTTGATCTTTACCCCCCCCCCCCTCGAACTCTTCAATGAATACATTTTGCTCTTTGTCACACGCACACAGACATTTTTTCAAATAGATTTCATGAGTTTGTGCTGAGGCGATGGTGTTCATGTGTGTGACTCTGAGCGCACAAGTGTGTGTGTGTGCGGGCAGGAGATGGAGGAAATCACCTTCCCCACTTTGCCTAGCCTCCTCGGTTGGATGGGTTTAGCTCCATGAGCGCACTGGAGCAGGAAATCCAGATTCGCAGCCTATCAGCGAAATAGCACATATATGACTCCCCAGCCTAAGTCGGTCTAATCAGGCCTGCCAACCCACTAACTCCACCACCATCATCACCAGGCACCAGATTGACTCCTGAGCCCAAATCGCAGCTCCTGCTTTAACGCCATAAAATGATTCCTGTATTGGTTTCTCCCCTTAAACCTGGTGAAGCTAATGCAATGTAATGTAAAAATTAGAAGCATAGTGTGACTGTGCTGCATGTCAGCAAGTGCAGATTTGACTGGACGAGGCCGGGCGGAGGGAGGCCAGGTCGGCTGGACTTATTGAAGAAGGGAAAGACAGGGGGGGAAAAGAAAAATCAACCCAATTACCAGGCAGAGCTACTGTTCTGCACCCTTTTGCAAGTGAGGCTGATGAATGTGAAATGTTGTAATTTGCGAGTGCTGATAGTGACGGAGGAGTGGCGCGAGATCCAGAAGAATTAGAATTAGAAAAATGAAAGACAGGATCCGATTTTCGCTATCAGCAGTGTGCGTCCCCCCCCCCCTCTCAGCTTTTTCAGCTAAATAAGCTCGCTCATCTTTTATTTCCAATGTAACCTTTTTTGCCTTAATTACCTAGTATCTCTGATCTGGGGTCCTGTGTTGCTGTTGGCATCAAGGGGTCTTGGCTCTGCACACATGCATCAGGACAAGCTTTGATAATTAGCAAAGCAAAATTAACTTTAATTCTTTCTTTTCAAATGCAAGATCTGGCCCATAATTACTGCGGTGTAATTAAAAGTCCCAATCAATCTTTCGGATTGCAGAGTCTCAATGAAAGAACAGGAGAAATTAGACCTTAATCCTCAGAATACTGTCTCCCGTTGCACCGCTCACTTCTCATGTCCTTTTTCACACGTGTTGTTGGAGTTAAGGTTTACATGCTCACACTTTGAGACACACATTTTCACACACTGTCACACACTTACATTTCAGCCACCAGCCCTGAGAAGACAAACCCTATTTTAACTAGAAAGGCTTCCTCTTTTTTATCCTCCTCACCTCCTACTGCTAAAAATGTATAATATAATATAGACCATTATGTTCTTTAAAAACTCATTACAGCGTTTGAAATGGGAATCTTGGGAAGTCTGTTTAAAAATTGCCTCCTCCACATTGTATGGAGATGGGGGAAGACACATCGAGGGACGTGGCATGCAATTAAGAGCAGAATGGATTAGTTTCCTTTTAAAAGTTATTGAGACACAATGAAGGGAGAGGCTTTTTCTGTTCCCCCCTCCTCTCATCATCTGTATTGATGGCTCCCCTGTAAGCCCCTCCGCCTGCCCTCTCGCAGTTAATGACAGTTTGCATTTCACACTACAGGAACCAAGGAAAACCCTTTGGCCTTTTCCTCTGAAGAGTGAAGAGATAGACTGTGCAAGAGAAAAGAGGTGTGACAGAACCGTTTGACTTTGTAGGTCGTGGCTGTCGTGGTGTGGAGAGGAATTAGCCCAAGACAAACATGTCAGACTAAAAGGCATTACTTCTTTCACATGTCGTAACGGCCCATTCTTGTCTTCTCTGAAAGTCACAGAATCCGAAAAGTTTGCAGCGAGGCAGAAATTTCTTGGCTTACAGTATTTATGAGGCCTGGTCTGCAGTAGCTTTAGCGTTTAGTTTTTCTTTAAACTGGACTGTTAAAAAATAGGCCTGCTGCCACAGGAACCAGAGGACTAATTCCTGTCTACACAAAGACTTTATTGCATAGAAGGAATGTGCAAAAAATGTCTTTCATATAATGCATCAACAAGTAAAGCCACGTACATGTACAAGTGCCTTAATTCTTCATGGCATAGGTTCAACAAGGTGTTGGAAACATTCCTCATAGATTTTGTTTCGTATTGACATGATAGCATCACAAAGTTGCTGCACATCCATGATGAGAATCTCCTGTTCCACATCCCAAAATGGATCTATTGGATTGAGATGTGGTGACTGTGGAGGCCATTGAAGTACAGTGAACTCATTGGCATGTTGGAGATGATCTGAGCTTTGTGACATGGTGCATTATCCTGCTGGAAGTAGCCATTAGAAGATGCTTCACTGTGCTCATGAAGGGATGGACAGGGTCAGCAACCATACTCAGGAAGGCTGAGGTGTTTAAATCATATTCAGTTGGTACTAGGAGCCCAACATGTGCCCAGAAAAGATGGGATTTTGCATACCTTGGTTGGAACCAGTAATCATGTGAGATACTGTTGCCTTTCTATCATCTCCAACCAGTCAGCCATTTTTTTTCAACTTCAGCAAGTTGTCTTGGTCATGTCGACATGCCTAAATGCATTGAACTGCTGCCATGTGATTTATTCTTAGTTTTAGAATTGAGGATCATTTCTTAAATTTCGATTCCCATTTATGGTGGAATTTGTTTTGTTTTTATATGTTTTTTTTTTTATTAATCTCATCAGTCATATTGTAAATTGAGTAATTACTCTGTTAATTTGTAAGATCTGGAACTGTGATGCTATAGAAAAAACCTATGAAGCAAAATATCTGACTGTCAATGACATTTTTGAAGACTAAAACTTTATTGTAGCTCTCATGTCACATATAATGCTCTAAATGCCTGATTTTCATCATTTGTTGTTGCCTAGAACAAGTTGCAAGGCTTGCCCAATTACTAGGTGTATGATTAATTTCCTTCATAGCATTTTGTGTAAAATTAGTGAAGTTGAAGCTGGTGTTTTTTGTTGCTTCCTCATTTGGTACGGCTCTTACCAATTGCTAGATTTAATTGAATACTTATCAGCTTGCAAACCTCCAACCCAGTAACTTTGATCAGAGATAGCCATCATTGTTCAACAGCTTTCCCCCCGCTGATGACACTGCATTGCAATTAGTTTGCTTTTCTTTTACTCTCTTATCTCACATATGTAGTAGTAGTAGTGTGTAGTAATGCAACAGTATTGCAAGTAAATATGTTTCCTCTCCCATATTTTGTTCATATTATCAAACATGAAATAGTGATTTAAAACTGTCTGACAACGACTGGCAGTATGGTTGAATAGTTAAAATTTAACCCTGTAAGATCATGCGTTGTAAAATATAATTTTAATGCTGTTTTTTTTTATTTTGTTTGAGTACATTTACATATCCATTGGGTCTTATTGTTCACATCCACAATGGTATAGATTGGGAAATTTGTCCATAAGTCACTTTCACAGGGGATGAAGTTTCTCAACTTTCAAAACTTTATTCACAGAACATCACTTTGTTTCACACAACTGGGTTTATCATCTCAAAGTAAGTCTAATGCCTGAAATACTATTTTTGGTTATCATTATAATGTCTGGAACATGTACATATATGAAGTTTTTACAAAATGCTTTCCAAAAATGGTATTTAGAGCATTTTGTGTAACAAGAACACAGAAAAAGACACAGAAGTGAAATTCCTCATCACAGACTCAACTAGATAAATAATTTATAATCAAATGCTGCTTTGAGAAGCTGTAACCTCTAGCAGTTGTGAGAAGGAATAACTTTCTTTCTTTTATAATGGATGGTCCAGTGTTTCCTATGCTAAAGGAAATTAAAAAAGGAAGTAGTGAAGCTCCTTTCCTTGGTGTTTAGAAAATTGGAACAGCTGTTATCATAGATGATTTTTAGATACTTCTGGGTCATTGCAGTGTCAGAAAACTTTCTAAACAAAAAACTCTTTCACTGGGCCCTAAGTGTTAACCTAAGTCCACTGTCAGAGCAGTTTGAGGCTGCTGATGTTCTCTGGTGAACTCCTGACTACCATCTGGATAAACTGTCATCTGTTAAGTTAAAGACAACACCTGTGCAGTGACTTATGTCTATAGTTTACATAAGAATAAACTTTGAAGGAAATCTAGAAGAATATCGGGATCTTTTCCCACAGCCTACCTACGCATCGTACGGACAACACTGGGCATGTGCAAGCAGCTCACAGATGCCGTTACAGTTTAGCCATTCTCCAAGAAAAAAAGAAGAGGGACGTTTCTTATTTGGTTTGTCAACTGCTTTTCCATTTACATGTCCTACCTTTCTTTGTTTTTTTTTCTTTAAACTTTTTTCTCTCTTTTCCAGACTTTGATTAAAACAGTGTCCAATAAAGGAGGTAAAATCCACATTAAATGGAGTTTTCCTCGCCTGAAGAAGAGGATGAACTTCCTGAAACAGATTTATAGTCCACATTTTTCTTCCATTGCACATCAAACATAATTGCAAAACACATTTGCAGAAATGCCTGTCTCTAGGCTATTTTTGGAACACTTTAAATCAGGGGTAGGGAACCCTGGTCCTCGAGGGCCGCATTCCTGCAAGTTTTCCTTGCATCCCTGCTGATTCAGATCAAATGGTTCCAACAGCCTATAACAGTTGCTCATTAATTTGAATCAGGTGTGTTGGAGCAGGGATGCATTGAAAACTTGCAGGATGAGGGCCAAGGTACCCCACCACAACTTTAAATAGAGAAACCAAAAATTTGCTGTCCTGTATAACAACATTTCTGATCAATCAATCATCCTTTCAAGAAGAGGATGATGCTAAAATGAAGCATTTTATGGCAAAAAATGGCAAGAGGGACAGCTCGAGTGTACAATATTGTAAAAACTTTCAATTAAGACGTGTATTCCACTTGTAATGGATCACTTATGTCATTTAAAAAGGTTCTTCAATAGATAATCCTTTTTTTGGCTGAATGCACCTCTCTTTCTGGAGCATCTTTGCACTAAAGAATAAAATATTTAATGACTAATATGAATTAATGGAATGTAATAAACACACTGACATTGAGTGGCATAGATACTAATGATGTCATTTCATATATGCACTGACAAGCACTTGCTGGCTACACGACATGTCACATCCAGTGTTTAATAGCAAGGTGTGAGGTCAGTAAATTCAGAAAAGTAAGAAAAACATGCATATTATAGTTTTTGCCCTTATTTGTCAGGCTCATTGGTAAACATACCTTTGTCTTACAAAATACACAAAACAACATACACTTAATTTATTTGACCCACTTACCAATTCTTTGACTTCACAAACTTATTTGGCTGTTCTGAAATATGGACTGATGACAACCGATCTCTGGTCTGCTCGCTGCTTCTTCTTCTCTTGATTAATAGCAGGTGGCAAACCACTGTAAATAGGTACTCCCATCTAGACTGCACCAGTGTGTTACATCAGGCCCTACAGCATTCCCATGGCTCTGCAGTTTTGCATGTCACGGCAGAATTTAAGTGAAGGCTTGTGCGATGACATATAATGGAATGGCTGGTGACAGCTCATTTATTATAAATTACTAATAACAATAATTGTTCTTGTGAAAGGCCACAGAAAGGCTGCCCACAAAATAAAAATAGCCCTTGAGAAAAGGACACCTTGGGTCATGGAGCAAAAGGGGCAGGTGGTGGTTTGTAAGTTTTGTCCAACTCAGTATTTAACTGAAGATAGTACAGTATGCTATGTAAATATATTCTATGAACTCATTTTGAATTGGATGACTCCATTTGTGGATTATTTTATTTAACATCTCCATATCCTCATATTGCCTTCTTCCTCATGACAGTTTTGCTTCTTGTCTAACCTGTCCTTTTTTTATGGGGGGGGGGGCAATAAAAGTTCAAAGAGTCAAAAATTAAGCAACTACATGCCACTGTGTCGGCCCACATTGCCCTCAAACCAGTAAAATCACTCTCCACAGGCCCTAAAATGCAGGGCTTATGATTAAACACCAAGCATATATTAAATTAAACCATTCCCCTCCTTTTAGAAGAAGCAGTTAAAAAACCGCATTAATCGGTTCAGGTATGAGAAACGGCATTATAATCAGTCTCGTTTGGAGTCTATCCTGCTGCCGTTACGTGGACCGCTAATCCAAACGCAGCTCCTCTCCTCTCTGGCACCTGAAAGCCCTCCTGATCCCGGCTGAATTCTAATGATTGAAATGAAAGGCATCAGCATGCCAAATCACATAATGGAAAATCCAGAACAAACGCTGCGAACCTCGTGGCCTTTTCTTTTCACCGCCCCACATCTTATCTGACTCCTTATTGCATCAGTAGAGGTGCAGAACAATGAGCACACAAGTCATATGTGCTCTGTTTTGTACGGATTTCTGTTGTCCTGGATTGTACATGGACATGCAAGACAGATTAGTTTGTTTGAAATTTTTCTTGCAATCCAAAGTCAAAAGATTGAAGTCAGTGTAGGCCCAGTAGTTTGTTTGCCAGATTTATCAGCATTAAGTTGTTACGTTTTCTGTTTCCATTAGTATTTTTCTCGATGGGTTTTGAAGTATTGCATCAACAAAGGTGACAAAAACTGTAAAGTTCAGAATTTCTCAAAGTCATTTCATTTATTTACATGCTTTAGTTTGGATGATATGAAAATCTTATTTGAGTCATGCTTCACGTCCTATAATAAAGAAATAAAAGACTTCATATTTTAGAAATATGTGATATGCATGTTACCTTTCTAATAGTATGCCACTCCTGTTATGTCCATTTGGGACCAAAAACATAGAGTAAATTAAGAAGAAAAATTAGGAGCTTATTTTCTGGTGGACACGCTTATCGTCTTCCTCAAAGGAGCAATTATTAAGACTCAGACTTCTTGGGCTGTTACTCTCTTTTTAACCAGTTTTAGTTAGATTTTAGGAACAAAAATACTTGATTATGGTGAATAAAATATATAATTTCTGCAATCCAATATTACCAGGTCAAAGATAATTTAAAACCTGTTCCTTTTAGATAATTCAATGTGTTATGGCCAAGATGATGGAGTTTATTTCTTCTATCGGGCTTTTTCCCCCAGTTAGTAACCACAATGTTTTCTATATTCCAGTCACCACATTCATATGGCACCATGCAGCCTAACTTGTTCACTTCAAATCTGTTGAAATAAATTAATCAGTTTTATAACATAATATACTATAGAAACAGTATATTAGCTTGTTAAAGACACAGATGGAGTTTTTGTTTGGTATCAAAATCCCTGTCTAAATGCTATTTGCACAGTAATTTGATCAGACATGCATCTCATTTTGTGAAAAAGTATCTATAACTGCTACTTGAATATTGCAGCATTACTACAAATGTCTAGAATTCAATAATCAAATCCTTTTCTGTCTTTCTGACTCAAAAACACAAACCCTAACACACATAGTGAGGTGCTCCATCACTCCTGCCACCCCTTCATCGCAGCAGAGTAGCCTAATCACTCACTCTGTATCCTAACCAAAACAAAATGGTGCCAACCAGTAGCTTTTAGCCGTGTTTACACTCCTCGCTCCCAGTTTCCCCGCTATCCCCCACCTTCTCGTTCTCCTTCCCTCATGGCTCGTGGCGGCATGGGTGATTAATTTGGGCCGTGCAGACAGGTAAACACAGGCCTATTTACATGGCTTACCCGCCACCATATTTATACTCAACAGGACTAAGCTTCAGATAGAATATCCTCAAAGCTTCATCTGTTTATTTTCTCTAACTGCTCCTTGAGCTCCATCCTGACACCCGTCCTCTACCTTCATCTGCCTCCCCCTCACCCTAAGCCTGACTCCCCTTCCTCCCTCATCACTCCTCCCTCATTCTCGGGTCAGATGTGGGGCATTTTCTGCTTTCTTCCCAGAGAAGATGATGTCGACTATCAGTATTTTTCACTTGTTTTGTGTTAAATAATCTATGATTTTGATAAGACTTGGTCAAAATGCAAGTTAATAATTTGCAGCAGCTTGTTCAAAGAGTGCCATTTTTGGCTAAGACACTGTACTTTTATTAGATTATAGTAAATGAAATAATCTGAGAAGTTTTATTGAATCCTCTGTATGATGTGAAATTGATTTTATTCCTAAAAACAATCTTGAAATCTATTTTTAAGTTAATTTGGTGTTGGATTTCAATGGACAAATGTAGCAAAGCATTTCTCAAATCAAGTTTGGGTCTGACAGCTACACCTAAAAAGATGACCTTGAATTACTTGTGTGTGAAGGCTTGTCTTTTTAATATGCACAAATTGTTTTAATTATATGAAACACTTTTTGATGGTTCCTGTATGAAATGTACTTCATAAATAAAATTTGATTTGATTTTTTGATTGATGGTAAATACTATGCCTTTTCGAGCTGAACTCTGCGATTGGTTACTGTTATTTGATTCCAAGTTTACCTTGCTCTTCTAAATATAGAGCTATATTGATTATTACAGTTGAACTGTACTTGTATAGCGCTTTTCTAGTCATGTGACCACTCAAAGCACTTTGACACTACATGTTCATTCACATAACACATTCATACAGCACCTATATTGTTACATACTTGGTGCTTTTTATTTAATCATTCATACACCCGATAGGAACATCGGGAGGCAATGAAGGGTTCAATGTCTTGCCCAAGGACACTTCGACATGTAGTCAGGGGAATCGAACCGCCGACCTCCTGTTTAGTAGACAACAACTCTATCCACCTGAGCTACAGCCGCCCTTTTAGGTGCATAAGCATCAGAACAAACTTTTTTATTGTTTTGACTTTAAATAGAACCAGCACAAGTATTTTAATGAGAGCTGCATCTCAGTTCCTGGAAATTCTGTTTTTTCATGTCTAACCAGCATGGACAGGTGCAGAAATGCAATGCAAGCCTCAGTGGTTAACTTAACATTTGCACCAAATATTGAAAAACGTGCTTACATCATCACAGTATTTTACAATGACATGGCGTAGTACATATTTCATGACTATTGTACGCCCCAGAAAGATACTCCTTCCAATCCAATCCTTCTGCTAGGTGTTATGTGCCATATAGGTGATACATGACTATTACTAATTGCCCCCCAATAAATAAAAAGAAACTTATAAGACTTATAAGAAACTGATCTACAAATGTGAATAAATTGTTCACGTTTGATGTTGTTCTTGTATCTGGCAAGGGAAAAGCCTTTTTGGGTTCATGCTCTTGCCATTCAAGGCCACGTTTACAAGGAATTCTTCCTTTTACTAGGAATGTCTGGAATGCATTCTTTAGAATTACACATATAAAACTAACTTCACAGAACAGGAATTAGTAGAACATTTCCCCTTGCATACCAGCAGGTCACAAACTATAGCGAACCTCCCACTCGCATAACTGTAGCTTCAACACGAGTGTGGTAGCATGAGTGTTCCCAGTCATCCCTCACATACCTGCAGCTACATGTAGGTTGGCCCAACCCTACCTGCCTGAGGTCAGTACGCATAAACCAGGCCACAGGTGAAAGCACGAGTCATGCAGCCATACGAGCATTCACTCAGCTGTGACTGACCAAGATGTTTTTTTTTTTTGTCTTTCCATGTTAGGTTAGTTGCCAATTCTGTTGTCCACAAAGCAACAGGTGTATCCATACTTTTCCATAAAAGTGTGATCATCCTTCTGGCTTGTAAAGTGACTATATCTTCCAATTTATTGATCCGATCATGTCCCGTCAGTTTAAATAATTAAATTGCTTGTTGCCTATTAATCAAGCTTAATGTTCCTCCTGCGGATCCCATCTGCCTTTCCACACAGTAACCCCACTTTATTAGCTTGTCTGATCAACAGGTGAAGCATTTTAATATAATCATCAGGCTAAATGTCCTCTCTTTGTGTGTGAGTGTGTATCTTAAGTGGATTGTAACTGATGAAGACTGCAAAAGGAGGAGGCAGGCCAATGGAAAATCCACAGATCTGAGCTCTGCTAAGTGGGTTTAGGCCTATACACAAAATAAATGCAAATGGCATTAAATACATACATGCATGTGATATCACACTTAGGAAAATCATGAATGTGCAATCACTAATTTAATTACTGATCCGCAGATTCTTAGTATGCAAGCCGTTCTTTAAAGATTTACTGTGCGTGCAATACTGCAAACATATCATACAGATGTTTTCTCTCTCTGTGAATCCCATCATGCCTTTGGGCAAGGATAATTACTTATCAACACTAGAGTTCCTTAAAGGGGTGTCCAAGAGCACACAGGCTGTCTGTTTGTCTGGGGATTTTTATTCCACCACCTCGTGGAGATGATTTGTCTATTATCTCGGTGGATTTGCTCCTCTCTTCATCTGCAGCGTATTACTGCAGTCATAAAGCTGCAAGGTCAGGGGAAAGGCAGGCGGGGAGGAGGGAGGGATGGGGAAGTCAGAGAGAGGAGGGTGGGAGGGGGAGTCATCCTCCTTTCATACAGGCCTACGTGTATGATATAATAAGCCGTCATGCACTCACCAAGCAGTGATAAATCAGCATGTGTGGTCGGAGGTAAATATCCATCATTACCTTTATCATCAACACGGCTCTTGAGGTGGCCATTTTTCTGCATCTCAGCTTTATGGATGCAGTCACTGTGGCGACAGAAAGTGGGATAAGATGGAGGAGGATGTGTGTCAGAAATTTTTAAAAGGGGATTCTTCAAGTTAAAACAAAAAGTGCAGGTCTTCATCCATGCATTTCCACTTGAGACGTGATTTTCAAATAGATGTTTACAGGTTTTATTAAAGATTTTTCGTCTCTGAAGAAATGCCCTTTTGTCTTGTGTTCAGTTGTAAGAACGCTCCAATTGATTGGCTGATTATCAGAATGATCAGCTCAGCTTTGTCTGACTAGTGTGCAGCCTAAAATACTTTTTTTTTGACACAGTGCAAATACCCAACTAAAGTGCTGTTTCCATCAAGGGGTCTTACCTGCTAGGCAGGGTATAAGCCAGGTAGTGATAGGTGTGTCAACTATGTAATAGCGTGATGTCACAGCGGCGCAACACCTTCCTTGAATTATAATGAAATGGCGGACATCCAGCAGTTTGTGTCCTTTCTTCTTGGCATGGGGCTTTAAACAACAAAAAAGATCCACCTTATATTTAAATAGGTGCTGTTCCCATTTTATTCTTATTGCTGAGTCGCACAAGGAATGATTATTCTTTCGACCAATCGATAGATCTCAGTGTGTCAGCTCCATCCTTTAGGGAATGGAAGGGTCCCAAAAAAGTAGGATGGCTCAGATTAACAATTCTGGCACTCTCGTGGAAACACAAAAAAAATGCATCCAGTCCTGTGCCGAGCCAGACCCTTTGGTGGAAACAGGGCTTTAATCTCACGGGAAAACTTGTAACTTTAATGTTTGTATTCATGTAGAGATGGATCGCTTTCACTTTTTTAATTTTTTTTAGCTTCATAAAACAGTGATCTAAAGCTTTGGTTTTACACTGTCCTGTAGGTTTTAGGTGCTTCCCTGCTCTAAAACACATTATTTAATGAAATAGATCCAACAGTTAATTGTCAAGACATTCATTTAAATCAGGTGTTTTGAAACAGGGGAACATGTTCCTACCCAACAACTAATGTTTAGTTTGTATATAGTTATTCTTTCCTTAAATTTATCCTCACTGCTTTGTTGAGGTTTTACACATTACAAACCCTTTGGTTGAGTTTGGGTATGTAAACCCAGGTACTTAAGATTAGGACAGTATCATGGCATATATTAAAACCCTTTTCCTTTTCCTTTTCCCTCTCCCTTTCATTACAAAAGTGTACTCAAAGCTTTTTATTGATGCAACTGTATGGAGCCTATGAGGGGACACAAAAAAAAATCTATATTTGTTTTTCGTGTGGACGAGATACTTGACTTTGTATCCACGGAATGTCCTTGTAGAATTAGATGTCTCCTTTCTTGTCATAAAATCCACATATTTATCCACTGTTACCCACAGAGGTGACCAAATGTTTATAATTATTCATAGATGAAAATAATAGCCTGATCCAGGCTGTAACCCCTGCATTGAAACATACCACATGACTTCAAAACTTGTTTTCAATGTCATTCAGAGAAAACAAAATGAAGATCCCAAAAAGACAAAGCTGCGACGTCTCTATAGACGAGTCCAGGGTTAAAATGTTGCTCAGTTTAGTCACGTATTTCATTTCCATACACGGCAGACTAAAATGCATAAAAGGGTCTCCTGAATGAGATACTTTCTCATGAGCATGAGAAACCAATATCATTTTTTCTTTCTCTTCGTGGTCCCTTATTGGTTCCGTACAATTGTATTTGAGATAACCAAATAAGAATTAGGAAATATAACTTTGTACCGGAAAGGTGGACATGCTATAATCACTATATTATCATTTATTTGGATTTTTTACAAAAGCTCAGGAAGTTGAGGAACTTGGAGCCCTTTGTTTTTTTTTTTTTTTTTTTTTTTTTTTTTTTTATAGATCTGTACCGCCAAAAAGACAGGGTCCTCCAACTGCAAGTTGTTTATGGTCAATTATTTTGTAGAAGTAGAGTATTCATAGAATATAAATACATATTGATTAAAGTTATTAGAAATCTGTCAAAATCAAGAATCCACTGATCAAACTTCTACAAATATCAGAAATCAAAAGCAGCAAAAAAAATAACAAAGCATTGCAGTTTGTGCATCTTCAGTCATTTTTCTGTTATCATCTGAGATAAACTGCAGTTATGTTTCTACTGGAATTACCCTCAGAAGACCAGACATAACCCAGTATCAAGTTATCAAGATGTCCTATTTCTTCACTGCTTCCTTGCTTGCTAGACAACAGTCACAAGTTTTTTTTACGTCAAAGGGCGTTTCGGTAAATGCCATTCAGTAGCAATGATCAAAGGCTCCATTAGATAACTCATTGCATCACAAAGACTGATAATGTGAATATAGATGGGGATTTTCTGTTTATAATCAACATCAATGATGCAATCCAGCCTCATCCAGGTCTTAGTAGCAGCAATGTGAGTCTCGTAGAGCAATCTAAAGGTCTGAGGGACATTTTTTTAAAATTTTTATTTAGTCTACATGCAGACACATGCAGAAAATGCCATGTTTCACAAACCTCTTTCAATCAGCTGCTGCACTGACAATGTAATTATGGAAGTGTCCAGGCAATGCATGCATCCTGGGAATTCTAAATATTCACAAAACTAAGAGCAAGAGTCAAGTTCAAGTAAAACCCATAACCTGCTCTATCTACTTACCCAGAATCTTCTCAAGAGGATTGGACCACAGACATTTTTCCAAATGTAGTGAAAAAGTCAAGATTCAAAAGCCTTAACTTAAGTGTTGAACTAAACTAACAGCAATTCACTTCACATACAGAATGTCATTAAGGAAGAGTCATGAATTTGTCATACACGTTGATAGAAGAAGATAAAGTTCAGTATAGATATTAATCTGAGAAGCAGCAGATGGTGAATCAAAACCACCTTGCTTTATGCTGTCGTGGCTCTATTGATCATATCATGACTCATTTTGGGATTTCCATTGCCTGCACTAGCTCTTGTTCAGTTAATTCTTAATGTTTGTTAATAAGAATTCAGAGAAAAGCCGTCAGTGTTGATGCAGCTGAAGCTGCAGCTCTTAAAGGAGACATATTATGCAAAAATCACTTTTATAAGTCCTTGGAATAGACTCTTACAATGTTCTAAGTCACGAACAGACCAAA
>JAOXYM010000025.1:4868517-4885170 GCA_028567055.1 Leptatherina wallacei
CTTTCTTTCTTTCTTTCTTTCTTTCTTTCTTTCTTTCTTTCTTTCTTTCTTTCTTTCTTTCTTTCTTTATTTATTTATTTATCTTACCTCCCTCCTAAATAATATCTTCCAATGAAAGTAAATAGCAGATGGCAGGAAATGTTTTGAAGTAAATTTCCTGTTTTGTCTGTCTGCAATATTTCCTAAAATCTTTAGTTCTAGTTGTTTTGTTGCTTGTTTTGATAGATAATGCGTCATTTAAATATCTAAACACAATTTTGGAATACTTGGTATTAGATTTGCATGTTAAAACCTAACAAAAAGAGCAACACATACTTGAATTGATACCATTCTTTGTAAGTTCTGTAAACTTGAGTTTGTCTCCTTATAAACCTGGAATAAAGAATGTGTTGTAGCTGTTTGATCTCTGCTTGCAGCAAAGCGAGATTGCTCACTAATACAGCTGAGAATCAGACTTTTTCACACATGCACAGACAAGAACATAAAGTATAATGAAATGTTTGTGGATTAAAGAGAAAAACTAACTTCAAGAGCAACATTTGCATTTCCTGTATTAACACATTTTATCCTAACTGGAGTAAAGCCTTCCTTTCCCCTGCTGCCCTTGGAGTAACTGTTATGCAGCAGTGGCATCAGAGAAAGAGGCCCTCCGCTTTAGGTTTGACGGCACGCCTGCTGATGATGGATGTCTCCAGACACCAAACTTCTCTGTGCTCTGCAGATTCGTGTTGGGATCTCCTCCGTAATTCTACAATGGATATTTGAGAATATGAGTGTGTGCAGGCGTTTGTGTGTCTGAGAAACATGCAGATGATGTAATTTCAGTATGTTTGCATGCACTCTATGTAGTTTTTTTTTTTGCGCACAAGTGCTCAGACCTGGTGTATGTGTGTGTGTGTCCTGCTTGAATGAACTTGGGAGAGTTGAAGGCTCTTAGCATGGAATGTGAGGGATGTTATATAAACACATTACCGACAGAACCACCGTACAGCCATACATACTCCTGGCGCCAGTCCACACTGCATTAGCTGACATTTTATACAAAAATGGTGAAAATGGAGCGTCTGAGGGAGTGACGGAGGGTTTTTCTGGTTCTCACCAGACTCTGTTTGGGTTGTAGTTGTTCTCTTTTTAGCCTCCTTCCATGTTTGATTGCTGACTCGGCCTCCCAACGGGACTGTCATGAGGTGCTGCGGTCACTCCGTCTGCTTATGTGACCTGACAATTTAAACGGGAAGTTCTAAAGGATTTAGTGATTTTCATCAAATACAGGAGCAGGAAATTAGTTTAAGCACTGAATGTGATCTGGTTACAGGACAAAAAGCAATGCACGGCCTCCAGCTCAAGCAAACATGTCCATGTGCCATAAATAGTAAACAAACGTCAAATATGTGCACGCTGAAAATCAAATATATGCACGTGCTTTCTCGTGCGCGCCAAGAACGAACACAGACTTTAAGAAAGCAATTAATTCCAGATAGCATGGACATGAAAGGCAGTGGGATACTGTGAACATTAAAAGGCACAGAAGCCTGAGCGTTGCTTTCCTGCGTGTCTTTAAGGATTCTCAATCCAGGCCTTTCTAAATGGGATTGAATAATGTCCAGGTTGCTTGTTTGTAACTTCAAAGATTCCCAACCAAACGGCTTAAGTCCAACAGAGAGAGGACGAGAAAGAAAACATTGACAACTCATTAAATGTCAACGTGCACTTTATTACATTGTTCTTTCCTTTCCTGCACTGCTAGAGTGCCTTTACTCGTGAAAGGAGAGCAAGTTAGTGGAAACCTGCCCTCCGTTGCTATTTGATACAAATCAGACATCATGAGATGAATAACCGTTGTCTCAGGAGAGTTGGCTGAAGCTGGTGAAACTTTTGAAATTTGTGCTGTTGATCAGGTAGAGCTCAAGAGGTGCTACAGATGACCAACAAGCAGTTTTTATGCCATGGTCACTAAAAGAGGAGGGAAATGGTGATGAGCTAGCATTTTAGGTGGGGTTGTGTTCAGATTTGCAGCCAAATTCCCGCATGAAACCTAGTTGGTTTGCAATGAAACATAAAATAAGCTTGCATGACGTTGAAAGTAATTTGTAAAGTGAGAAATGTATGAAATGTATGTATGCTGTACATCATCTAACCTAGGGAAAGGTTGGTCCTTGTTGCATGTTGGCACAAAGTGGTTGGTTGGTAGGACCAATCGGAGGCGGTGTAACATCGCCTTAGCTTGGCTGAACTCACATGTATACATTTTGATCTTTGGCATCTTCCACTGCTGAACTGAATTCTGTTACGTTGCTCCATTAGCGTAGCTTATGGTGGAAAGTTGAGAACGGTTAAACTCTTTGAGGTGCCACCCGATCAAACTCATTCTATCTGATTTTGTCAACGATTGTTGCTACGATTCACAAGCAGGCTCACCTGCTCACCATCAGGTGTTAGAGCGTTGCAAATCCTGCTTTTATGGTTTCATCGAAGAGCTGGCATTGACAAATTAGCTGAAAGATACACCAATCTTTGGGGGGGATAAGCCGAAAAATTAATGAAAGAAAATCGTTGCATCCATAGAGAAGGATACTTATCAAGTACCCAATTATTGTCATGATGAATTCAGTGATGCCAGCAAAATTTCAATATACATGCAAGTTTTCATAAATTCATATTTATGTCATAATTTGGTCAGAGTTTAAGTTTTAGTTAGACAAAGTATTAGTTCAAGATGTGAGACATCTTTGTCTCCACATTAATATGTTTTCATCAATCTCAGATAATTGGCATTCTTTTAAAAAAACGGAGATGTCAAAGCACAACCACGGTCAGTTTAGTAGCATATTGACAGTAGCTGTACTATGTTCAGAGCCTCAAAAAAAAGTTTGTTCCACAAAATGATTTGTACCAAACCGAATACTTTTTTTATCACAAAGTGAGTTTGTTTTACTGATCTTCAAATCTTTAAGAGTGCTTCAGGTCAGTTAACAACATATGTTGTATCTTCTCTTTTTGATGCTCGGGGTAAAGCGCCACGATTATGTGATGATAGCTATCTAACAGCTGCTTTAAGTAATGCACTAAATGCCCCAATAGAAAATCTGATTGTAATCTGTTAGAGCTGATACATCAGATTCTGTAAAGTTGGAGGGGGGTTACAGCTGGGAAATACAGCTGTTTTTCACTTTTTTTTAATAGAAATTGTCTAATGATTTGTCTTAATTTCTGATTTTATTTGGAACTTTCTCTTCCCTATATTACTTTGTTACACATATGTGTTTGGTATGCACTGCCAATATTTCCCACAAAGCCATGGTAAAGAGTCCCACCCCAAATGTTACTTCCTTGAAAAAGCTGCAAATCCAAAAGGGACTCTTTGGAGTTACCCTCAGGCTCCCAAGCATCAGTACATGGCAGGTTGGGGGTCAGACTGGGTCAGCTGAGGGTGACGAAGTCATCAACCACTGATCCACAATAAGAGCATTAAAATGTATCTTTTAAAGCTACAACATTTTTTTCAACTTAACCAAGTATTTCTTATTGCCTGAATTTTACCAAACAATAAATGAAAACACAAGGAAGACCTGATTATAAATACACACACACAATAATTTTATGGAATGCATTCAGACCGCACTGGTTTGCACAATTTATTTGCCCAGTAAAACACACACAGACAAAATGAGGCTGTGTTGAACATCAATGGAAAGAGATGTGCAATCCTCAACACACTCAACTTTTTCAGGCCAACTCTGTGTTAAAACCTGAAAAAGAAGTTTTGAAAATGAAAGTAAACCCAAAGCACCTTTCATTGATTTTGTGACTTTTGCACAAAATGTAATGAGATTTTATTCTTACATGCTGTTAATGTTGCGTCAATGCACACGATAGAAGAAAATCGTCCCTGAACGAGACAATGGATGAACTTTTGTGACAAATATACAAACTTGTGTGAAACTGTTCAAACATGATCCTGTGTCCATGCAGAAAGATTATTACAACAATAATCTTAAAACCTGCAAACTAAATGCATTTTATTTGTTGAAAGTTGGTGAATTTTTATGTATATGTGAAAGTGAACTGGGGTGAAACTTTAGGTCCAGCTTTCATTAACAGCAGAGATGTACTTTCAAGCAATCCTCCTGAGTTTGGTATCTGTTGCAGAGGCAAAACATAACAAATACTGGGGAAGAAAATATAATTTTGTTACAGATGATCAAGAGGGAACAGAGAAACAAAAAGGAAAAAAAAAGTGGTTGCTAACCTGTGAGTTTCTTACAAATTTGTGAAACAGCTCTTGAACAGATCCCCTCTCCCTTCCTCTTCTTCCACCCTCTCTGCGCCTCCCATGTCCGTCAACCCTCTCGTAAAGAAACAAATGTTTCATCACCGGGGGACGAGCACACGGGGATGTTAAACCATGCGAATGGAGTGCCTCCTCCTTCTCCTGGGCCGCCAACAAACCGCTGGCTGGGAGAGCAGCCAGGAAGAGAGGCAAGAAAGCCAGTCTGAATGTCAGCTGGCTGAGCTCCGGCTGCAGCAATGCCGAAAAGCACACACAGGCGCGAGCACATCGCCGCACTACAACCAAACATGCACACTTCATCCCTGTCATGCCGTTCATGCTCAGAATCAGAAAAACAACTCCATGCACGCTTAAACACACACTCGTACGGTACACGTGCACGGTCCCCTGGCAGCACGTCTTTCCACAGCACAGGCCTGTGATACTGAGGCTGAAGGAATTTGCTGTGGATTACTTCTGGACTGAGGCGGGCAGCTTTGGCAAGGAGCGGTCAGGCCACTTTGAGGATTTAACCAGCAGCAGCCGCTGCCTCCCCACAGCCCTGGGAGCTGCCCAGACACCGGCAATACACACACACACACACACTGCCTCATGAAGTTGTATGTCAAGGATTCATCAAATACATTCTGAGAACCAGAGATTGAGGTCACCGAGGAAGAATTGTACATCCAAAAATCATTTAACATGTCTCATCATTTAGTTTTAACTTCAGATAAACTGATTGTGGGAAGAGTCTAAAAGCGAGCATGAGAAAAAGAGTTATTCCTCTTTCCCCAAATGCTGTCGGAGCAAGTGTTGAGTGATAATTACCGAGGGAACATCAACACTTCTTTTCCTCTGGTAGCCTACTCCCTAACAAAGCTTGGCAATAATCACCTCAAAAACCCATGTTGGGGGGGGGGGGGGGGGGGGGTGAGAGAATATTCAAATGTCTCCTCCGTTCACCCCTTGAACTTTGGAAGAAACTCCTCAATCCCACAATTAGACTTGACACTGAAAAATCCTTCCATTTTTTCTTTTTGCCCCTCAGAACTCCCCCTCGATGTCCAAGCTGTTTTCATTGTGCTGTGAAAATCTATTAATCATCCTATCAGAAATGATGAAAACTAGGGTAAAACAAAGTGGAAAGGAAAAGCAAGAGGTGGAGAACAAAAGCAGCGAAAAGAGCAGCAGAGTGGATGGAGGAGTCAGGTTTCAGTAGGGGGCAATGCTAGGCTACACACAGACAGAGCTGAGGCTGACTGCTCCCAGCAGAACATCATATTTAATATCAGCCATACCTCTGTGTTTACGGCTCCTTTGTGCTACTGCAATAACTGCCGTTTAATAAAAAGTGAACAAAACATTGTCATGACGGTCTCAATTTCATAGGAATATTTCAGGAAACAAAGGAAAATTGATGCTTTATATGAGATTGTGTATTGAGGGGGATTTTAAATTGGACCTCAGTTTGACACAGTTTATAAAATCATTCATACATGCATCCATAACTTTTTCTCCTGGCTGTTTGTGAACAAGCAGTAGAAGCCCACGCAAAAAGAGTTGAGAAAATATAACACCATCCATCCCACCTCCCCCTGCTGTCACTTCCATCCACACTCATCAGCAGCTTTTAATCTACCCAAAATTAGCATATTCAAATGGTTTTCCTAATGACTTTCATCTGGCAAAAAAGGTAATTTCATACACGAGAGTAGCCTTCAACTTCGAAGCGGGAAAGACAAAGCCAAGTGCAGAGGGCAAAAGATGCTTTGCTTTGATAGCCAGCGCAGTGTGAGAGCTTATAAATGGCTTTAATAAGGTTGTTTTTAATTAGGTTTCAACTTTGAACTGTAAATGCTGCCGTCATACATGTGCAGGAGTTGCAGTGTGCGTGGGGGCAAGACGGAGCTGGGAGCGCTGGTGTAAATGGCATATCATGGGCTAATACTGGGGTGGGAATGGGAGGATTCCAATGATCAGGCCACTGTTGGGTGGAGACAGCTGTAAAGCACATGAACACACACATGACACACACGCACGCTTGCAAAACTCTTTTGAAATTTTATTCTTGAGCACAAAAACAATTAAGAGCGACGCTGCTTTGATGTTGGGTACTGCCCCGGAGGTCAGGAGGGAGAGTGTTTCTTTATCTTAATTGAAAAAATTAAATCATTAACCTGATGCCACTGTTTCTGAATGACAAGTCTGCTCCTTTTCACTCTTTCCTAGCCTACCCTTAACCGACAGTTAAAGGGAACACGTTTACGAAAATGCTTGAGAAGAAGGAGAGAAAGAGACAAAAATTTCAATAACAGAAGAAAGTTTAGTGGGTGTAATTTGATTAATAATGCTAAACAGAGGCTGGGAATGGGGTGAGATAGGACCGAGGGAACAAATTAGCCAACCCAGCTGGGGAAGGACTGTGTTCGGCGGGGTATCAAAGGCTCACCACACTGCCTTTCTCCTCCACGCCTCCGCAAACTCAAATTAAAATTTGGTATCTTGTCATAAGAGCTTCAGAAGTGTCCTCCTCTATTGAGTTCCTTTTTTCCCTTTTTTCTTTTAATTTCAGTCAATCGTTCTTTTTTTTGCCCCCCTTCAGTGAAACATGAAACAGACATACGTCCTGCAAACCTACTGGATTATTAAAACTGATCAATAGCACGAGAAGAAAATAATAAGATTGTGCCTTTTGGAGAGATCAAACTTTAGAAAAACATCAGATGAAATGGCTCATAAGAAGCTCAAGTGACTCGTGTGAAATGACTTTGTGCACACGTGTGATTCCAAGTAAAAGGAAGATAAAAAAATTCTGTTGCAATCTGTGGAATAATGTGATTTATTTTTTTCCAAAAGAGCTTTTACATTATGTTCAGATGCCCACCATGTGCTTACATTTCCAGATAAGGCCTTGGCCTGTACTGAGATGGTGGATAAGTGTGTGTGATTATGTGTGTGTCGGGTGGCAGTGGGAGTAAGCTTGTCATAACACATCTAGCGTTTAGCGGGCTAATCGTGGGAGACGACCATGTTGTTTTGATCACCTGTAGTATTACGGCTAATGTAAATAAAGGCTTACACAGGAGGCCTGAGGGAGCTGGGAGGGTGGGTGTCGGGATGGGTGGGTGGTGGTGGCCAAGGTAAGAAAAATCACTTCTTCTTATCTCCTTTCCTCTGACCTGAAACAGTCAAACTGCGGTGCTTGAAGTCACAGCTAAAAGAGCTGGTGAAGGGGAAAGCGCGCACACACACACACAGACCTACACACACACAGACACACACACATACAGACAAAATCGCAAGGGTGAAAGCTGAAGGGGCGCGATGTGTTGATGCATTACTGTCAAAACAGTGATGTGTAATTGCTGCACACGTAAGGCCAACAACGTGTGGATGTTTCACTGCTGCTGCTGCAAATTTAGACCAGCAGTTATTTACATCTCTCCCATGTGTGTAAACAACAAAAGCAATATGCATTGAAAACAAAATATTAATTTGACAACTTTATTTACTGTATTGTATTTGCTTCCTCTATAAGAAAGGATTTCAACTATAAAACTATGTATTTATTTTGTGTGATGGGTGTTTCTTTAAGACTTAATGCTCATTCAAATATTTTACAATGCTACTTGAACTATTTAAGTATTAATGCTTCATGACTTAAGTATGCTAAATTAAACAGAGTAATTTAATATTGGCATATTTGAAGACTGCACATAAAAACATAAACTTGTATTTATCCCATTTGTGGCACCAAAAATATGTTTTGATGATTATTTAGCTTAAGAGAACGCAGCTAATGATTGTTTATATCATTTTCTTCATTAATTAATGATTTATTTAAAAATGTACAATACACTGAGACAAAAAGCTAAATGCCGCTCAAGTCTGAAAGTCTTGAACCATCAAACATTTGCTATTTTGCTTTGAAAAATAAATAAATATTGTGTTTGTAGTGTAGTGGCTGTGGATTGTTGGTCACTTTGAGATTTGAAATGTTAATAAGGGTTCTTCCTTGTTTAGTTTCTAATTCACAGTTTACTTTTGCTGGAAAATGTTAAGTTTGTGCCATAAAACTGCTAAATTATATTTCCCTTTTTGCAGCTTCTTTGAATTAATGAATTTAGCTCTTTTTCAGACTTTGATTCAGTTAGTTTCTAAAATGTCTTGACTTCAATAGGATTCAGTGCAAGCCTTTGCTTTCTTTTAGTCACTGTATATGAGTTGGTATAATATGAATGCAATTATGATTCATTTAATCTAAATCAGACTGCATCCTTAGTGTCTTAAGATCACTTTGTTGTCATAAACTAATGCTGAATCAAATTAATCTAGTCTATTTGTACATGTTGAATGCAGGTCAGTTTAATCTGTTTATCCTTTTTGGAAACTGTCTCATTTGTTTACACTAACCACACTTGTGTCTCAGAGGTGATGTGATGATTTATTGATGGCATAACACGAGATGCAGCGGCTTGAAGACGCAGTGAGGGGGCTGCCGGGTTCGTTGACTTCTGCCATGCACCTGCATTTTCACACACTGTTTCATCTGAGGTTTCACACAAGTGATGTACAGTATGTTGCAACAGTCACGTTAAAAGACCAGCACAAACCTTTCAAGTTGATATCAGGTTGTTTTTTTCATTCCCCATAACACGTATAACCATCTGCTATCTGGGCAAAAATCCTCCAGTGGAACTTTCAAATGTGCTTGTAAAAGCTCATGTTTTTTGTTTTTTTTTTCCGTCTGACGGGGCATCTTTGCTCACAAAGTGGGTTAAAACATAAGAATTTAAAGAAGAACCGAGGATTGACTTGCATCATTGTGATTAAGCTGCTTCTAAATGCCAGTAAAGGTAAAAACAGAACATGATTGCCCTGCAGACGCAAGAATATTAGCAACAGATGAGCCATTGTGATGCACAATGAACATGCTATGAGTTCATCTCAGTGGTGTAATGATGTCTTATAATCCCACGTCATGTCGGCAATGATTCTAGCTGGCCACACCCATATTTGGAGACCAATATAATGACTTTATATTCAGTTGAAGGCTACACAATATAGTTAGATTATGCTTATTCGTCCCAATACATAAATATGTCATCTCCGGGCAAAAGCTCTCGATTGTGCCTTGAATGAGGCAACAGGATCCCAGCGAACAATCATCTCTGTCCATGAGTCTTTCAGAAGTTGAAGGATTTTATACAACACTTTTTTTTTTCTTACTGCCGCCTTATTTTCCCTTTTTGAAAGGGAGGGAGTTGATTTTTTTTTTCGCCTCCCTTCTCTCTCCCTATACGGGTTTAACTTGAGCTATTTCAACACTACTGAAAAAAGTAAATGTGTTTCTAGGCTGCTTTCAGTCTGAGCTTCACAACTTATCTCCCTCTGCCTCTTTGTTATTAAATGCAGTGAGCGAACGATCGGCATTTCTCTAAGGGACACAGAGAGTGAGTCAAAAATCTAAATGGGGAGGCGCGCTCCCTGTATTACCATAAAAAAGGGGAAAGAGGTGTGTGTTTGTGTGTGTTGCTGCTTTTTTTATTCATTTTTTTTAAAAAAGTGTATGTCTTGTGGAGAGGTGGTCCTGAAGCCCTTATCAGTTAACCAACAGGAGAACGGAACTGATTAACATCTAATTTAACCCTATCTCCCACTCAATAGTCAGCCATTCAAAGGGCTGCATCTATATGTATTTAAGAGGTAATCACTGGTCGGACCCTCGCGCTCACACTCCCACCTCCCTCCCCTTTTGTGTGGTGGGATGACACACAAACATATTTCCATCTGAAAGGCGAGCCTTGGTGGCTATAGATTTCTGAAGGAGAATTGCTGTTATTGTCGGGTTGTTTGTGCAGATGCTCACTGTACTTGCATCATGTGGGCGTGCGAGTGCAGATGCTTTGGTGTGTGTTAATGCCGTCAGAATATGGGGAAGCTGAGGGCTGCTCAGATGTCTCTACTCAGTATAACTCCTCTCTGAAAAAGCACAGAGCAAATACTCTGGTATGAAAAAGTTAAATCCATCTATTCAGCAATGAAGTTCAGTTTTTTGGATTTATTTCTTAAATGATAAATGTTCCATCAGTATGTGATAATTTTCATGACAAACTAATTTGTAGCATTGATAGCAGCCTTATCAGGTTGGAAATTTGTAGAAAAAACTAGTTATGATTGCATTTATAGTGTTAAATAACCTCATATTCTTGAAATATTATTACCACTAGTCAAAGAGAAACTTAGAAGTTTAGCCTGATGGTGGTGGAAGCATAAGAATGAAAGTGTCTCCTGAATCAAATGTGTTTGTATTAAAGCAGGTTTGACTGAAGCTGTGTAGACAGACTGTTAAAAGTCCGTGCCCTTACAGGGACTGCATTACCCAGAGTGCACCTGACCACTCTGGGTAATGCAGTCCCTGTAAGGGCACGGACTTTTAACACAGACAGTGTGGTTTCAGTTGTGTTTTTTAATCATATGTTTGACAAGCATTTGATGGAACAGCCACACTCCTGTTTTTACTGCAAAGACTGATTTGTGTGCTTAAAAGTAAGTGCTTCTTCACAAGGAGCTGCAGCTCCATACTGAGGCCCCCTGTGCAAATGTAGACATAAAACTGCTGCAATAATGTCCTGAATCCTCATGTACCTTCCAATATGAGCATGGACTGTTGATGTAGCAGCTGTAACATCACTTACTGGTGCACAACCTGTTGTTTTGAAGCCTTTAGTTAGGTTTTTTCTTCATTTAGTTTCTTTTTGAGCCAGAAGTGGCCATAAATGGACAAGAAGGTTTTGAGCTACAGAGTGATGACACCCTTTAAAGTTGGGTTTCAGAAAAAGACCAGGGTTTGTGCAGACTTTATTCAAACAAAAAAAAAAAACACATCCTAAATTTCGCAAGATATCTTTATATGCTTTCCTGGGATCTGTTTGGAGAATGGCACAAATGTTGCAGTTTCATAAAAAAAAAAAAAAAGTTTGGTATTGGTGCATAAATAATCATAAATCACTATTTGTTGACTAAGCAGGCAGGTGGACTTCCCGCTTGACGTTCCTTAATTTTCTGTTGCGCATTCTTTTAAAGGGTTAGACTTCAAAACAACACGGTTAGGTTAGAGTTAAGCACATACAATATTTTACTGACAGTGAAACATGTCTGTGAAGCATATCCTTATTTTCAACAAAAATGGACAAAAAGCTAAAAAATGTGCATTTGGAGCTCCATGGTCTTTTTTTTAATTGTCCCCTTGAGGACAATTAAAGAAGATTTTTTTCTGTGGATCTAGCTTTATGAGTTAATAGAACAATGGACAAGCATAAACAAGCAAATTGTGCTCATGTATCCTCTCTGTCCTGCAACTTAAAAAACAAAATAGAAGCTAACAAAATTAGTAATGACTGATTCTCTTCACGTGTATCTGAGCGTACAGAGAGTGAAAATTGCAGGTTTTACAGTACATATTCATAACAAGAATCATATCGGGTACACTGTCGTGTTTAAATTTACACCTTGTCAGAGTTTGACAGATTTTAAAGCCAACTCTTTCATCCTTATGTCCTTTAAATCTACCAGAGGAAGACTTTCAGATCAGAAAATGAATTTCTTTTCAAAGATTGCCTGGACAAAATGCAAGGATAAGTGAGAATGGAGTGTGAAGAAGAATTCAGGCCACTTTTGAATGGAGATGAGAGGGTCTGTGTGGCCGGTGGGGCTGCTGCACATCAAGTTAACTCAGGGCAAAGCCTGGCAGAGGCACTTCTTCATCAGGGTTGACCGTGAAGATCTCGCCGGAGCTTTCTATCAACACAGATTACATGCATGTAGCCATGGTCAAAGAGAGTTGGGAGAAAAGGGAAAAAAAGTAAGTGTAAAATAAAGAAGGTGGAATCAAAAGGGTTATGTGCAATCTCAGCCATGAGGGTGATGACAGGCTTGCCTCACACCTGAGCTGTATTATGCATTCCATCATTGGTTAAACCTTGCACACACATGCGCACGCACACACACATACACACACATTGACCGACGGCTGCAGGGTTGTGTTGGGTTTCTCTGACAAGGTGAACTTCATGCATCGTGTACATGATATATAACTCCAGTGTGGTGAACAAAAGCAGGCCAGACAGAGTAAGAATGAAGGAAAAGAAGAAGGAGAGCGCTTCTCCTTTTCCTTTCTTTCCTACCGTCTGCTGCAGGGTTTTTGTCTCTTTCTGGACGAGTGACAAAGGCAACGCTAGCTAGGTGACCTTCGTCTCCGTCCCTTCTTTTATGGTGGTACAAAAAACACAGGGTCAAGTTCATTCATCCAACACCTTAGCCTATCCTCTTCTTTATCCTGCTTCTGGACTGGTCAAAGACAGAAAGGAAAGCTCTGCACACATCTTGTCAAGGGGCTCAGCGATGAATAAAATTAGATTGTGTCCAAAAATGGAAAAGAAAAAAAAACGCTGTACCTTCACTGAACACATCAAACCTTTTCTTTATTTTCCGACTGAGAAACATTTGGGTGCATTTTAAAAAAAAAATAGGTTGGAAAAAGAGAAAAAAAAAAGACGGGAGAAAACTGTCCATTAACCAAAAAGCAATTTCTGCTGGTGTGCGCCTCGCTGCTCTGAGGTTCCTGGCCGGGCTAATAGCCTTTCATTACAAGTTTCCTCCCCAGCCAATTAGAGACAGGTCTGTGGCCGTCCGGCCCGCAGGTCCACCGACACACACACTTTGATCAGCTCTCTGTTCACTGACACATGTCTAATGACCAGAGGAGAGCTGAGAGGGTGGCCTGTGTTCACACATAACACAGCTCAGAGTACACACTTGCATACTTACTCTGCAGCTGTGTACAGCAGTGAGGCAGAAATGCTGGGAAACAGAGCCAGCATCACATGAATATGAATTCCAGTTCATATGTTGATTCAATTAAATGATTTGGGAGCTGTTAACCAAACTGACAGAATTTTACTGGTTTGTATATCAGTAAGAATTTGATCCTCTCATGCTCTAGAAGCTCATTCACACAAGAAAATAACTACTGCAGGCCTTTTTTGCTGTGTGAGATATTGAATTTCAGACCAGCTGTGGATGTCTGACCCTGATAGACAGCTTAGTGTGTGTTACATGCATACATGTAATCGCATGTCTAAACACAAAGACGAGCACTGGCACCAAAAATTAGAAAACGAGCCTTGTAATTAGCAAATTACACTAAACTGCAGCTTTAATGCAGCCCCCTTTCTTCTGCTCTCTGAGGATTTAATCCCGGTCAACACACACTTTACATTCACACACTCCTGCTGCCATAGATCAAATAAAAGGGTGTGTGTTTGGGGTGGGATAGGCGTTGGGGGACTCAGGTGAGTTTCTTGTTTTTCTCCAGCTTCTTTAATCATTTACAGTATTTATTGCTTCACCTCTGACCCTCTGGCTTTGGTCAGCTAACAATGCCACCAGGCAAATAGGATGCCAGCTCCTATGGTGCATGACTGAGATGCATTTGGTTGTAAATTTCACCTAAATTTAGGCTAAGAATTGTAAAAAGAATAACATTGCGTTACAGTTTACTTGAAGAGAAACTTTTAAATGGAGCTGACATTATAGTGTGATAAATGATCTCTTTAACCTTCAGTCAATTTGTGTTTTTAAATTTCAAGTGAACAGAATTGCAATATATATATTTTTTTGCATTATAGCGCTATAAATCAGCAGCTGGGTTGTGTGATTACTGTACAGAGAGAAGAATTTATGTTTAGTTCTCTTTCTGTCTTGTTCGACTAATCTACACTCTCTGGTGACATCATAAATGACCCAGCATTCTCAGAGGAAGCTATATTACCATCATTGCTCAACCTTGCAGGATGCAAAGTACCAAAAAGTTTCTATGGCTTAAATATCTGTTTTCAAAATTTCAGACTTTCTTTGTGTATCCAAGGTGCAAGCTCTGTACATCTTTTCATTCTGCAAAAGGTACCAAAACCTTAAAGCTGAACTGGAATGTTTCCAACCCATTTTCAATCTCAGGATGCCAAATATTTCTGTTTTGTCAAAGTCCCTGGCATCTCTGAGACCTTCGCGAGAAAATGGCAGGTATTAGTATGCATTTTTATCTCTCATCCACTGCATCTGTAAACACTCCAGTCAAGCTGAAGATACTTAAAAACTATTCTTCTTTGATGTAAAATGAATGCATCATTTGCACCTTGTTGACTTGCAACAAGAGACAAGGGTAAGATTGTGCTGGTGCTAACCTTGTCAATAAGATTTTCGTTTGCACTAAAAGACGCAGTTACTCACCAATTATACTCTGGAAAAAAGGTATTAAAATTTGTGGCCACCATGTGGCTGTCTTTGCTTGAGACCTGGTTGGACAGACCTGGTTGGTTGTATTTCTAGTGCAGAAAGGAATCCTGAGGTGATGCAACAGACAGGATTGCAGCAGTTGAGGCAGGGGGGAAACATGCCCTGCAACAAGAGCTATTATGGTATAGTGAAAAGTGACATGAGCAAGTAACACCCAGATTTTTGCAAATTTTGTTGAAGAAATGTTTGGGAAGACCGTTTTTATGGTTCTCTTGTGTTGGATGGAATGATTCGCAAGGTTAGCTCAGGTTTAATTGAAAGTGGGATTCCTTCGTCCAATAGCATATGTCAAAGAGACAAGCTGCGACTCGTGCAGTAATCATGGTTTTTTTGGGGGGGGAATGACGGTTGTGTATCATCTGGATAGCAGTGAGCATGAGCAGAGATAAGATTAGATAAACAGGCCCAAATAGTATATAATAAAGCAAAGGAGTCCAAGTAACACGCCTTGGGGTACCCCGATAGAGAGGTTATGGGTTTCTATGTTTGTTTTTGCCACGATGTGTTGGAAAGAACACCAAGGAGTGACAGTATACCTAAGATTCCCTATCTCAGAGAGTAATGATAGTTTAGTTTAACATGATTTTCATGTGTCAAAAGCTCTAGAGATCTAGCAAGGTGAGAACGGTGGAGAATGCTGCAGCTCTGAGTACCTTAAGGACCTCCCTCTGTACTGTACTATTAATATGAACAGAGTTTATACATGGTAGGAAACACTTGGATTATAAAGACAAGTGGTTTGGAAAATTATGATTTAAGTCTGTACCATTTAAAGCTATTTTTCCCTGTAAAACCTGTCGTGTACCTACTGTGTTTGAGTTACAGTGGACAAAGATTTTTGTACGTGCTCTGTGGATGGGATTTTTTTTCTTTAGAATAAAAGATGGAAAAAATCTTGAAAAACATAAAATGTGTTCATGCAAAGTATATCTGATGGAGGTTTTGGCATTGCTAACATTTGCCAACAGTTGCAATATTGCATTAGGAGCATGCCCAGTTAGCTTGGCACATGCAACAAGAGCAGTTTATGTGACAACAGCACAAGCGGAAGCAAAAAGTTTGTTGTCTGCACAACATTAAAGCAGCGAACAGATGGCTAAACTGAAAAAAGTTCTATTGTGTGTTGTGGAAACAAATACTTAGACAGTAATGGCGACAGAAAAGAGGTTGTATTACCTTGACATCTCTGTACAGGAGTGGTAATATTGAGACTGGGTTGTGTAAGCTTTATTGGTGATCAAGTCTTTATGGTGTGAGTTAAAAGAGTAACTCAGCCAAGTATGAGCAGTAAAGACAACTATAACTGGGCGATTGGTAGTGTCTTTAGTCAGTTATACTTCATTGAGTATATACTTCATAGAAAATTAGTGACCAGCACCAGACAAGCTTTTTGCATATTTTTAGGCCTTTGCTTGAAAACTGCATCCCCATAATGAAATGAGCATATCTCTGCAACCACAAGGTCTATTTGAATACTTTTCAAGTCTAGTAGAGAGTTATGAGATATTTATGGATATGAAAATATCAGTATATGTGTAACTGTTGAAGAATAAATGAAGATGGACCTTACCAGAAATAAAAAGGTCCTGGCTTGCCGGTCAAAAACTTTAATGAAGTGAAGCTGAACAAAATTTAAAAGGTTTTTCAACAGTTCAGACAGGGTCTCCAAAATGGCACAGTTTGTTTTCAGATAGGGTTGTCACGCTGGTCGGGTACCAGCACTATACCGGTTCCTGAAGCCAGACCAGTGCTGCCTGCCAATGTTCACACAAGTGCTGTTTTGCACGTTGTGTTTCAATAAAGTTTGGGGGGAAAAAGAAAAAAGAATATTGGGCCAAATAATCAATCAGCTTCAAAAAGTGGAGAAGGAATACCACGACTTTTCCCCCCCATATTTTGCAGTCTCATCTCATCCTTTTTTTTTCAAAAACAGTAATAGTAAACTAATAGGAAAAGTGTGTGTGTGTGTGTGTGTGTGTGTGTGTGTGTGTGTGTGTGTGTGTGTGTGTGTGTGTGTGTGTGTG
>JAOXYM010000025.1:4886155-4906415 GCA_028567055.1 Leptatherina wallacei
TGTGTGTGTGTGTGTGTGTGTGTGTGTGTGTGTGTGTGTGTGTGTGTGTGTGTGTGTGTGTTTAGGAATGTCAGTTAAAGCTTGTGTTTATGTTCATACCCAGGTCAGCCCTACAGGTATGTCTCAACCACAACATTACCTCCTCCTGACCCCCTTAATAGCCAAGGTGAGCAAGCAGTCATCGGAAGGAATGAAGCCCCTTTAAAAAAACACACAAACACACACACTGAGGGAGACCAGCTTCTGCACAAGTCAAAATACCAACATTAATCTGAAGTTGGACACAAAACTAAAATTACCGCCTCTCAAGACCAATGGTGCGTGGCCGACAGGGATGAGGTGAAGACGACAGAATGATGCAGTGAATGTATGGATGAAGGGAAGAGAAATAAAATGAGAGAACAGAGAACGTGTGACTGGAACAGAATCTGTTTCTGTGGAATTTTATCCTTCGATGCTGGCGGAGAGGTGAAGAAGAAGACGTGGTCAAACGAAAATGCCTCTTTCTGTCTTGTTTTTTTGATTTGCCACTCATCAATTCATAATGGAACACACACTCCTCTGCACACACACACGCTAACACACAGCGATGATTACCATACTCCACATTACTGGTGTACTGATAACTGCTTGGCTCCCACAGGCCTGCCAATCCACTGTAATCCCTCAAACACTCTGAATTTTCATTTCAAACAAAAGCTAAACTGCCAGAAGACACAAGGAAGCATTCTGTCTCCCTCTGTTTTTTCTTTCCCCAGCTTCGTTTTTGTCTTTTTCTGGGTTTATTTCCTTGCGTTCCAACCACTTGTTCCTTCTTTTCTGTTTTCTGTATTCGTGAAATTCAACATCAGAATCATAAATTAGGCTTTTGCTAAGACACAAAAAAGCTCTGATTCAACTGAATGAATCTGGAATTGTTCTTCAACATTCTAATAATCTTAATCCAATATAAAACCCCATTAAAGAAAAAGAAGGTATAGAAAAACCTGAGGTGGCTAACATCGGTGATCAAAGAGAGAGAAGAGAGGCATTCTTTACATTCCTAAGCTTTGCAGTATGGAAAACACAACATCCAACTCGTTTGACTACCAATAACTTTCCTTGACATAGAATGCATGCTAATTTGACATTATAGCCTTTGTAAATAGAAAAAAAAAATACCAGCACAAACCCTTGTTATCCATCAGCTTTGTTTCTAATCTCATCGTCTTGTATTTGAGTGGCAGATTCTGCGCTACAGTAAATACGCTCAGTTCTTTGTGTGATAAACATGGTCAGAAATGGACTGAAATGTCATCTTCCTTCATTTAACCCATTTATTTTCTACTTTGTGTTCAGGTTAACCAATTTCAGGACTGATGATTGTTTTGGCTTCTTCTATCAATCAATAGCGAGTTGTGTATATGAGCCTTGTGAATATTAATAAGACATGATTTTTTTTTTCAAACGTTCAATTTAAATTCCTCAATTTATTGATTTCTTCCAACAATGTTATTTGTCAATATTTGTATCCCACCCCCACTCTGTCTTTCAGTTTGACTGTCTTTACACTTCACGACTACTTGTTCAGGGTTAGAAATCAAAGTACCTGGTTAAAGAAAATGATTTGGGCTAAAATACTGTATATTCTTTAACAAACATATTACTGAGCATCATTTTCTTGGTTTCTTAAACAAACATACTGGAAAACAGCATATTCAGATCTTTTACTTAATCTTTTGGAGATTAATACATTAATTTGAAACCACTTTTAAACTTCTCCCATGTCCCATCCAATATCACTTACTTACCTGCACTGAAATACCCCTTGAGATTTCAGATTAATTTGAGGAATATTGTTAGGAAAAGTGATGACCACATGATAACTGAATGTCATTGTTTTGACTGATTGATAAACCATTAATATTAAATATCTTATGTGTGAAAAGGGCTATAGAGTGAGCTCCGAAACTGATATGTAAGATTCCCTTCCTTTAGCTAATAATCATCATTTTTAAACCTTTTTTTTACTTATGAAATGAACTGCATATGATTTATTTACTCTCCAATTCTGCCAATCGGATATTAAAAAAGTCTTAATTATTCAAGCATTATTGTAAGACACATTAATCTTGCACTGCTTTTAGTTTTTAATGTTTTTGCATCCCAGATTTTTGTCATTGTTTGCCCTAATTGTTGTGCCAGTGCACTCTGTATCACTAAGCTTAGCCAACATGTTAACAGTACACCTTCACCAATGCATGCTAATAAGCACATGCATGCAGAAACTTTCTGTAGATAAAAGCACAACAGATTCAGACTTAAGGTATTCAACTATGCATCCTTTCTCCAGAACAATTCTACACTAGTTTTTGCCTTTTATCAGCAGTGGTTGTGTCTCACATAATCAGAAAACTACAGTTGGTTATATAAACAAACCAGAGCGTTCATAAAGGATAATGATGTAACCGAGCACCTTTTAGACATACCAGCTGGATATGTACCACTGTATGATATAATCCATATGTGCCCCCCTCAAGACAAAGCTTCTCATGTGCACAGTCTTTAGTGAAGGCTCCATCTCTTGCAATGATAGACAGGTTAGCCAATAAAGGTGATAACAAAAGACAAGAGCCATTACAGAGAGGTGGGAGAGATAAGCTAATTGAAATTGGATATTGCAATCATCAGGCACTAAAACTAAAAAGACAGGAAGGAACAGAAGGGAGATAGAGTGATGAAGATTGGGGGGTGACGGGGTAAATATGCAATGTAGTCATTTTTTTCTCCTTAAGTAAGTAAGACTTTAAGCGGAAACCCTTGAAATGAAATCTTGGTGGTGGACTGAGGCTTTCCGGTGGTGTTGCAGTGCTGAAGCCTTGCTGTGTTAAGCCTCTTAGATTACAAAACATTTTTACTGTGTGTGCATGTTTCTGCCATTTAATTATCAGTCCAGGTTTCCTGCTTATGCACAAATGGGAAAAATGCCACTACACAAAGGCAACACTGAAAGATCTGTGCATTAATGCTGTAAAAGAGAAGGATCTGGGACTGTAAACTCATCACAACCAGGCAGAACAAAGGCCCTAAATCTGCATTATATGTCATTAATTTCTTTGGGTCACAAAGTGTCAGCTTATATGGCGTCCTGAAAGATTCTCTACAGTGATTTGTTTAGGATACGACTGTCAAATGGAATTCGTGCCAATTATTTAGGCTGAAATGGTAACCTTGGAAAATCATAAAAGTTGATAATTATACTGTTGATATATATACACTTGAAATATTCTCAAAATACGTCAGGCTTAAAAAGGAGAAAAATGCAAATGTTGCATCTGGTCTTAATAACCAGGTATTCATTCTTTAGCAAAGCAGTTATATAGTGATCTTTTGAACAGCCACATAAGAGAAATGTGAACCGGAGACATGTTCATTAATGGGGTTGAAGCATATAAAGTAGGCTGCGTAGTGTCAACAGATGGTGATGATATAGGCTACATTGGTTGTGATTCAGAAGTGGCTAAGCTAGCTTGAAATCAATCTCTAATGGGAAACAACTGCATAGGATGTCCTGTTGAGGAAAAACAAGAGTGCACTACTTAAAGCACTGCTGTCGTCTCTGGGAGTATCTGGGATGTTATATCATATCTGGGTACATGTGCAAGTTTTTTAAGTCCAATTACTGATTTTGTATCATTTTTGGATGAATATTTAACTTTTACACAACATGCATTTTTTTGAACAAATAGTTTGAATATCTTTTATATTTTAGCAACAGAGTACACTAAATTTTGTTTTTCCCACGTAAAAGGCTTTTCTTCTCTGTACGTTGGAGGCTGTCTCCTATACTTTGCATTATCAATGCTGCTGTGAAGGGAATTTCCCGAATGTGGGATAAAGTTTTATCTTAAAAATAGAATTAATACATTGTGGATGTGGCAAAATGTGTAACTGCAAATTATTATTGCAGTATTATGGACATCTGAATAAGCAACTGTTTGTACAAAGATCTTTTTCCAACTAATTTTAAAGCATAAACAAACCCTGAACTTCAGAGCGAGACTTGCAGAACTGCAACAATAAGCACCTGTAAGAAAAAACATGGTTACGATTCCTGTCAAAGTAAGGCAATGCTATTTTGGCATCTCATCTGTCATCACCAGGCTGCACCTCACCTCTCTGACATTTGTCCTCCTTTCAGACAGCCTTCCTCGCCAGCGTGACTGTCACTACGGCCATTACCGGTGGCCATTCAGCCTCTGCCTGCCCTCCAAAGGCTTCCTTGTTCTCTCGGTCGCATGGCTGCCCGTCCACAGTCCTCTGGCCCACTGGCTACTGACCCTTGATATGGCTCAAAGTCTGCCACTGGCGCCCTCCATTAGTCTAATTACAGGCATGAAAACTGTGCAGACCGGGGCCAGCATTAGGACCTATTAGGGCCGCCCATGATGGGCCCTGATCAGTGTTGGGTTACCTACGCAGAACAAATACAAAAAGTTTTCACTATGAATGTAACAGTCTACATCCTAACTCTTGCACCTGTTAAACCTTCTAGACTAAGCCTGATGTGAGCTGATGTAAAACCAGCACTCACTCTTAACCTTAAACCTGACTGGAGCTTGGACTAGAAGCTGCTAGTCATATTGGCCACCTTGATGTCAGATTAGCAAAGCTTGTAAAGATAGAGTGAGTAAAAGACAGAGCAAGAAAGAAGCCTTGTAAAAAAGAGAGAGCGGCTTGTGTCTGTCCATTCATGCGTGTGGATGTGGATGCCGAGCTGGGGAGCCAACTGTAATTTGTGGCTGTCAAAGGCAGATAATAAGGCATGTGTCTTCCCTTCAAATAAAAAGGTGGAGATCTTCCTCTTAAAACAACTATCCTCTGTCTCTTGTTTCCTAAAGGGCCCCTGCAGGCATGGATAGATGGATGTATGGACAGAGGAATGAGCGGAAGATGTATATCATATTGTTAGCCATTGCAGAAAACTGTTATTACTCTAAAATGTTCTTGTTTGGCTGAATTTGTGTTTGAAATTGGCTATTAGATTTACTAAATAAGCTTGGAAACTACAGCACAAGTCAGGTTTTGAGGATGCGATTATTGTTACTTGGTTTAATAAACCTTTAAATAGATATCAAGGGTTGAAGAAAATCCCTCAAAGATGCTTTGCACACAAGTACACACAGACTTATTTTAGATGGTTTTTCCAAAGGCCAGACTTATTGTTTCTGGCATAATGTAGCCTTTAATCAGCCACAACATTAAAACCACAGATAATAAAGGAAACTGATGCCACAAAATATGTGGTACATCTTTGACAGGTTACCTGTCGGTCACAGATCTGACATTTAGAGACAGAAAGTCACATGCGAGGAGTTTAACCAACATGCAAAATATGCACTTCTTGCTGCAAGTTGAGTGCTAACCACTCACAAACGCCAGTTATGACCTGCTTTTACTATGCATCACTCTTTTGATTGTTTGAATTTAAGTTTGAGGGATACCTGCGGAAAAACTTGCACCACAGATGAGAGTACTTAAACATGACATAACTTATAAGAACTCTTAAATATGTTTAGATGACAATTAGAAGGTTTTGCCATTGAATATTTCTTCCCTTTAAATGTTCTGCTTGGAGAAATTCAGTATCCAGGTATTTTGCTGCTAGCTGAGGCTGAGGCATTTGCATGTTAATTATTATTGTTTATATAAAGCTGGACTGATACAGTTGTGATACGCGATATCCCCAGAATTCAAATCCAGTTTCAGCACAGTACCACAGACCAACAGATAGTTTTTTTCTCAGGCTGTGCAGCTCAGTCATCAGCTTGCTACCGATTCCTCTCCACAGTAGCTGTAGCATGTGTGGAATCTCCAGCCAGAAGGGTGATTAATTGTGAAATCTGTCTAGAACAACACAAAGCCAAGTCACGGCGCTCGTCATGTGCTCACAGAGCAGCTTACCTAAGACTCGCTGCTGTCAACACTCTCTGATATGATCTATACAGAGGATGAACTTTCCCTGTTTGGGGCTTAACTGATAAACCACACATACAGATAACCACAGGCAGGCACACTCCTCAGTGGGTGTCAAGAGCAGGTGAACAGCCACCTGCTATACGCTCTATGCACTATTAGTCAATCCAGGATCTTGTCAGGGTACTTAGAAGACAAGTTTGTAAAAAGTTTAAATATGCTGATGATGTAAACACTTATAACAATATTTGTTTAATTCTTTAGACATTTTCACTGTTGTTGATTTTACTCAAATTTCTAGAATCTAATTGAGGTTTAGACTAACATAAGAAGAGAATAATTCTGTGTAGCTTCTTACTCTGGTGGACAAGAGAAACCAGCCAAATAAGATTAATACAGTTTCCATTCAACCCAACAGGTCCTCATATTTTTTATGCCATTTAATAACGACAACAGGATTGTTCTCTAAACTAGCACCCCTACAGTCTGTAAGAGGTGTATCACTGATATGAGAAGTTTCATGTTGGAGCTAAAGTAACTGTTAAAAGGTTTTTATTGATAAGTTACAAAGCCCTTTTTATGAGATGAACACACCTCCATGTGGCTTCTCATCAGCTCCCAAAACACAACTTCTAGCTTTAGCTTTCCGCTACCAGATGGGGTGGCGTTCAAAGAAAAGAAGAGCTTGAAACATAGATGACTCTTGATTTTGTTTGTCCTGTTCTTAGTTTTTGTACTGACACATAAAAAGCTCATTGGCTTTTGTAGAACATAATGCTTAAAGGGATGGATCACCATTAGAAAACATTTTCACAGTTGCTTTTTTGCTTATCAGGGTAACATTTTTAGCCCTTTATCCTGCTTGTCGGGGCCTTCCTTACTTAAGTTAACTTTCAGCCAGTTGACATTGGATGGAAGCATAGAGTCAGCTCTGCATTATCAGCCTATTGCAGAACCAAAACGCATCCGTCTGTCCATATTGCCAAAACTGATGGGCGCCTCTGTGAGAGTATAGAACAGACATAAGGAAGACTTAAGGTGGAGTGAAGCTATCATTATGCAAGAAATCTTGTAACTTGTAAAATCAAGACTTTTTTTTTTCTTTTTGGTTGAGTTCAAGCAGCAAACCTACTTGGTCAGGATCAGAAAATCACAGTGGTTGTGTTATGAAATACATTCTCTGTGAAAAGGTTGCTATTCCCTGGTTGACACAACATCAACTTGGGGTATTCTTGTGAGGAAGATGGTCTCATGTGACCCATGAAAAAAGTGAATTTAGGCATTTTGCAGACTTATCAATTAAGATTTCTTATCATTTATAAGAAAAATTGATATAATGTCAATTAAAGAACAAAATGACTGAAACCTTAAGATCACACCACATTTTGAAGCCTTCAATTCTGCATTTGGCCATCAGACTTGGAACCAGAAATGATCATATTTGGGCAAGAAAGTGGAGCTGAGGAGTTGTGCTTGAAACATGAGTGGATAAAAATTTGTTCTTTTGAGACCAGATAGCTATTTAACAAAAGTGCCTAGGAAACACATCCTCTGACAAAGCTGTATTTTGTTATTTTAACTAAAAGTAATACTAAAACAATGTCAAAATGAATTGGCTTTTCTTTTTTACATTCATACAAGAAATTCTACAATATTGACCAGATTCATTCTTTTTTGTAACCCTGTTTTTTCGTCTAATTCTTTATTGATTTTAAACATTGAGAACTGAACAAAAAGCAGAGACCCTTTAAGGCACTTTGGTATTGGCTTCGTTTCTGGCAGCAGCTGACGAAGCTTATCATTCAGCAGCTTAAGAGATGGATGTAGTCCATGAATAGTGTGATACGTGTGTGTTTGGATGTGTAGCATTCCATGCATGTACAAATAAATCAGATTAAATCAGATTTGGATCTCATAGAAAATAGCTTTAATCAACAGAAAAATATTTGGCTATTTGGATATTTGTAAAGTATGTATCGTATTAATAAATACAAAATTACATTTTACTCTTTGATTAGATCAAAGTTATTGATTTGAATTGTGGTGTCAATTTTAAACTAAAATCATGAATTATTTCGAATATTGACAAGAAGCAACCTTGATATTCTCTCATCAGATTTTTCTCCAAAGGTCAATATGTACAAACTGAACCCCGTCTACAGAACATACTCGCACATGTGATTGCTTTTGCTCGTGGGCCTGCAGGTAATTCTTCTGAGATTTGTGTCGGTTTTGCTCTGAGATGTGCACTGTTGTGTGGAGAGTATACAGTACATGGGAAGCGATTGGATGGGGGGGGGGGCACTGATGTGTGCGGATGTTGGGAGTCGTGGGTCATCTGCAGACGCCCCAACCCTCACCTTATCTGCAGCAAGGTGGGCTGTGTTCGCAGAGATTAAACACATTTCGAAGCTACGCTAACTGCCGGGGCCTAAAGAAACTGAGGCGGAAGGAAAAGCCAGTGTAGCTGCAGCCAATGTTGTTGTTAGCTGAGGAGAAAATCCTTGTTCCCAACACTGATAAGGACATAAAGTGTTTCTGTCCCCAAGGGGGCGGGAGGCAGATTCAGCCTCTGTAAGATCTACTGTAATGAATATCAATGGCAAGGAATGGGGCTTTTCGTGTCCCTTTGGGCCCTCTAGTTTGCTTCTCCCCTCTTCTGCTGTCAGAATTGCGACAGGGACACTATGCATGAAAATGCAAGGCTTAATATATGGTAATGCTATGTAAACACGGGCTGATCTGAGAGGAAGGTTTTCAGGGAGAATAGATCGACGGTTGTCTGTGCTCAAAGCCGAGTCGGGGAGTATATCTCGGAGCCCAACAGTAGCCTCTGAGCACATTTATCTAAAAATGAATATGATACACTGAACAGGAAGAAGGGAGGAAAGGGCAATGGAGTGAGGAGGGGAAGTCGGGAAGGAGGGGTTTTTGGTTACTGCAAAGTCAGCACCCCCTTCACCCTTTGCTTCCTACTTCCTCACTTCTTCAGGCATTTCCCTCTCCCTCTTCCTCCTCCGCTTCACCTGGACTGAACAGGGTTTATTTAAATTGGCATCCTCTGGGCTGAGAGGTTACCTGAGCCCCTGTGAAAAGGAGGCATAAAAAAAAATCCTGGTAGCCGCTGTGGCAGGCATGTCTGCCACACACACACTGTCCAGGGGTTCAGTTACTGCTCTAAACAGCCTAGCTGGTAGCGCCAGGGGAGGTGGAGGGAGGTGAGGGAGTTGGAGTTGGAAGTATTGTCTCTAAAGCGGTGTGGGTTTCTCAGCTTGTCTGACAGCCCGACACAAGCGAAGCCGCATTCCTGCGTAGAGAGGCCGAAACGAGCCACCTCATCGCCTGCCGCCATTCATCATGTTAAAAATAACCTCAGTTATTTCATTCAGCGGGTCATTATTTTACTCATAACCTCCGAGCTCTCGAAGGCAGAATAAAAGGAGGACAGGGACAGAGGGAGGGGAAAAGGAATGAGAAAGATGACTGTGTGTGCGCGTGTGTGTGTTAGTAAGATGCCATAGCCCGAGGCAGTGAGGTGGGATTTGTAAGCCCTTTGTAAGTAACAGGCAGCACTCTTAGCAGGCTGAAGGTATGTTTTTGTGTGAGTAATCCGTGATGGATGTTTTAATTGAAAGCACAAGGCTTTTAGGGCTGTTTTCAGAGACCACAGCCAACATCTGACACCTCCACTCAGACCAAACCCCCCCCACCCCCAACCTCTCACTAAAACTCAAACACTCCCCTCTCCTCAGTTATGCAGTGTGTGGCTCAGGTCATGCCCTCAACACACAGATACAGTGAGAATACAGGAATGACCAAATTATCGCTGACACCTCTTTAGGAAGGCTGAAACCAGACTTGTCTAATGTTCTTAGAACTTGAGGTTAATAAACAGAATTACATGTCACTGTTTGTCTAATTTGAATGTGAACATGAATTTAGAAAACATGGTTTATATAAATGGATGTCTGTTGATATTATATGGTTTATTTAATGCCAACTCATATAACCTCCATGAGCCACATAATGGATTTCCTTGGAACAATGTAAATAAACTTTTAACCCCCACAGAAAGTTATTTTTAGTTTTAGTTTAATTTTTGGGAAGTTTTACCCTCTGTCCAGCCCTCACCTGTCAATCATTTCTTCATTGGATTGAGATGAAATTTCTCCTGAACATCCTAAATCTTCTGAGAGATTATTTAAAAAAAAAAAAAACTTGCAAATTTTACAGTAATCATTTCAATAACAATAATAATCTTTTTAATTCCATTTTAATTTTTTACTATCCAGTACACATCCCATTTTATTCTCACTTAAAGTTTCATTGTTTAGTTTTTTACTCTAACAGAACATAATGTTCACACATGTTTTCAACAATGCTATTTTTCACACATTGTAAATTGTTCAAATATGTTTCATGATCAAGTCATCAAGTGCAGAAAAGAATTATGAACTACAAACCTTATGGGAAATTATGGAACTTTGCAGATATTTATTATGGACTACAATATAACATACAAAAAAAAAAACAAAAGAAAAAAGTTACTTACTCTTGCATTTAAAAAAAAGAACTGACAGACCCTGATAAAGTTAACTTTAGAGCTTAAAACTCACCTTTTAAGGATTAATATGAAATAAAATGAAAAATAATTTATTAATTCCACAGGAAAATTGCAATGTTATGTAATATTTTCTTTAACAAAACAATTTGATGATAATTATTTCAAAGATAATGCCTGGTTTCAGAGGGTGATGGCTGCTGGCAGGAATGATCTCCCATATCGGCTCGAACTTGACAAAGTCTCTCACTGAACACTGTTGTTTCTTCTACGGTGTTGTAGAGAGGATGTGAAGAATTGACCACCATGTTTAGCATCTTGTGCATCTTTCTTTTCTGGACAAACAGCTCCAGAGTTCTCCCCAGCACAGAACCAGCCATCTTGATCAGCTTGCTTTGGTTCTGGTGCTGTTGCTCCAATAGATGCTGCAAAGCAGATTACACTTTCAGACTTGTAGAAGATGTGCAACATCTTGGTGCAGACGTAATATGTGAGTTTTTAAGATAAAGTTTTGGGAAAATGGCAAGTCTGTCCATTTTTAGTATTTGTGCTTTTAGATGAATTGGTAATTCCATTACCCTGATTTTAAAGGCTTTTTTTCTCTTGAGCTACTATTTAATGAACACAATCTGCTGCATCAGATGAACTGTACACCTTATTCTTAGGAAGCTTCCAATTTTTTCATCCACATTGTTAAAAAGGTGAAAGTTCAGCTTTGTGTTTACATTCTTATGGAGGTCTTTATTGCTGAAATTATACCGGGCTGCATCTGCATCACATTCTCATGTATGTTAATGGGTTAGATGCAAATATGACCTCGAAGTGTTGTGTGAGTTGGTATGGAAAAACCCAGAAATGAATTGAAATAAAGAGAAACATCCAAGTCTAATTATGAATTAAATGCCCCATGTTTAGGAGAAATACGTGTCAATCTAATCCTACAATAAAGACATGAGTGAAACTTAAAATCAGGCTGTTGATCATATTTCCAGGATACTTTAATGTGTTTACCCATGTTTGACATATTGTAATCTATTTGATGTAAATGTACTCCCGTTTTAGCTTTCAGTAAACTTGCATGCATCATTTAGTCTAGATAAGTTACAAATAAATTCTCAAACTAATTCTCAAACAATTTGTGCTGACAGGAATGCTTCAATATTACAATGCGGGTACTTTCTGAGTTTCTTATCCCCTGTAATTAGACTATAAGCACACACGCAGTACATTTTTACCTGTGAGGTCATGCTGATAAAGAGTACAACAGTTGATTCAGAGGTGCTTTGAAGCCACAAGGCGAATGAATAACTCCTACAGTAGCTCGGGTGGGGCTGGAACCTGGAGGGAGACCATAAATTTACAACATGATGAGTCGGGTTCAGAAGAGATTGACCCTGCTTGACCTGGAGAGGTGGGACCTGAGGCTTGTCTGGACTATCTGCAATCCTTCCGCCCTTTTCCACAAACCTGCTGCTAGCCTAGACCTCATCCTAAGGTTCTGCATCTCAGACGTGCATTCCAATGATCCTTCTAAAACCAAAGAAAATAAGTGCAGCTCCCATTAAGAAAGTATTCTTAACAGTGAGTAAATTTTGAGGAAGCTGAAGGAGGGGAAGGAGATTCAGAGGGGGGAAAACTTCACAGGGATTTCTTCTTTTTCTCTCCTGTCACTAACTGCCAATTTACCCCCAACGCATTTGGAATCAAAACTTAATTAAAATTTTGAATAAATAAAAACAACGTTAAAAAAAAAAGAAAAAGTTATTGAATTCTGAACCCTTTGATAGATTTATCCCCTCCAAACCCAGAATAATGCAAAATAAGATTTAATAACACCTTTCATATGGAGAGTACAAAGCCGGCTATTTGCATTAAAGTGTAAATCGTCGAGGAAAGGCAGTGTGCCTCTAAGCTTATTGATGTTCAGTTCTGAGCACCCGGGCGGCATTGTTTCATGCCGAAGCTTGACGGATGTCAAGGTGATTATAGTTTAGATCACCAGTAAGAAGACAACGTTTTGAAATGGTAAAATACAGACAGGCAACACAAGGGCTTTCAAATGTTTGTTTTACTGGGAGGGAAAGAATGGAGAGACTGAAAAACTCCCACTGAGTAACACTGTTCGCTGTAATTCACACAGAGGATGGATAACTGCAATGCTGTTCAAACAATCTCGCGATTTGTTGGATTCCTCTGATGGGCACAAAGTCCTGCAGCAGAAACCATTACTGAATGGCATGACAATGAGCAAGGAAGTACAAGGCATCTATCCGCTCCCTCCCCTTCACCTCTGTTTGAAATTCAGCCATCAGGCAAGGAGGAACTGGAAAAGTTAGTTGATTTATGCGTCCCCAGCAGCAGAGAAAGAAGAAACATGTAGATCCTTTCTGGAGGACTTGTGCAAGAAAAAAAGAACAAAACACCTTTTTGTTGTTGCATTTTTGTTGTTTTCCTGCTGACTCTTTCATTGATCAAAGGCACAGAACAAAAAAAAGGAAAGAAAGAAATGATAATTATCCCCAGTATGAGCTAAAACAACAACAATGCTCCTATCTGGGAGCCTAACTGAACTTCTCACACATATTCATATTTTATAACAAAAGAACTATATCGCTCTTATTTTAAAAGTTAAATCCAGATACTGATTCCCCTTCATGTGTTTTTTGCAGGGCCAGAAAAGTAGGCATTTTCATAAGTATGTAACTCCTCTTGTTTTGCTCCAACCCAGAGGCACACCCTCAGCTTTTAGAGCACTCTTTGACTTCAGATCATCTGAATTTGTCATCTTTGACTATAGGCTTCATCCAGCAGAAATCTCCTACCTTGAGGCTGGAGGCGTACTGTGCTGTTCTCTCTGTGCTGGGAGACATCAAGCTAATGGCTGCCCTCCCCCTGTCTAATTACTCCTTATCTGACAGCTGATAGGTCAGCTAAATGAGGTGACAAACCCCGCCTGCACAGGTGGCAGCGTGTGCGTGCGGGTGAGCATTGCGGTTGCCTCTGTTACATATTTACAGTACAGGCAGATCAGATGCAGCCTTAAAACAATGTGTATTTTTGTGCTGACAGGGGTGTTATTGATATCCTTACCACATCACTTTTGACAGGTGTGGTTTCTAGCTCTTTTAGGGAAAAAAACTTATCCATGACCCAGCTATCCTGGAGAATTATAGGCCAATATCAAAACTTGTTTTCCTACACGTAGATGTGTGGGTTCTCTGCAGGTACACAGTCCCAAGACAGACATGTTAGATTAATTGGTCATTATATTAAGCATAATGGATCAGTGGTTGTGAAAAGCTATATGACCTCTAAAACCAGTTAGCATGAACACAGCTTTAAAGAAATGGCTGAAAAAGAGCTGTTACCATATCTTTGTAGTATTCTAACCAAATAGTTTCCTCATGGGAATGTCCTCAGGAAATTGTCAGCTTATGAAAAAGAGCATGCTATCTCCTTTCAAGAAAAAAAATCCCCTTTTTCCAGATCTTCAATGCAAAATATATATATATTTTTGTACTAATTGGTACAAATTTCTGATGACATCCGGCTGACTTGTGGCTTGAGGCTCATACATCTTTACCTCATTAGTCATAAGTACAACCTGTAGATTTACAACACCTGTAGTGTGCGTGTGTGCTACTGCAGATGACCTGCTAGATTTACAGTGCTGTCACCAAGGCATGCGAAGCTTCGGTTACTGCGCTTACCTTTCAGCGGTGGACAAAGTGTTCAGATTCTATACTTAACTAAAAGTACAGGTAGCACACTAAATGTTACTTCAAGTGCCGATGAATGAGCTTTATGACTGTTTTACAATTATATATGATATGTATTTCAATATTACACAATAAATGTTAACAGGTAGGTGTGTCTGCAATTGTGACTGGTTCTGTATGCTGCTGGTTTAAATTTTCACAGTACATCATATCCTGTAAGCTCATATGATCACAGTCTTCATGTATTTTAAAGCCAAATATCCCTAAAAAGTCATCTTTTTGTGAGCCCTGAAAAATGGGCAGCACATTTTTAAAACTGAATCAGGATCATTTTTATTTTCTTAAAGTAGCAGAAGGTTTTCAATGCTTAATCTTTATGAAGAAAAAACAGGCACTGACAAGGATTTTAGTCAGGATATCTGGAAGCTGAAGTGGTCAGACAAAAATAGTAGAGCAAAAAGTAAATTATTTGCCTCTAAGATGTGTTTGACTTGCATCGTCAGAAAAAGAAAAATTCTAATTTAATATCTACTAAAATGTATATTTAAGTAGCTTGTAGTATTAGTAGTAAAGCACTTGAAAAATGCAGGCTTAGTACATTCAACTATTGATTGAATATGGGTGCATTCTATGGTAATGAGAAAGTATTTATCTTTCAGATATGTACCTATATATCAGATTTACTGCCGCACACACTTATGCAGCACTGCAGATGTGTGATGCAGTTTCTGTTTTTGTATGCATTATCATTTCCCTGCAGGAGAGAGGAAACACTTTCCCAATTCACCACAGCCCAAAAGAGAAAAAAAAGCCCCAAAACCATCGATTTTCACTACAAAGATTTTCATATTTTCACCCCCCCCCCCTCCTTTTCCCCCCTTGAAATAAAGTATTATAGCGGACAGGCGAATAGATGGAAGCAAAATGGACAGAAAGGACGGATGGAAGTCAGAATATATGCAGGCGAGTCTGTGCGGGGAGGGAGGAAGGTGAGCGTGAAGAGGAGGAGGTCAGGTTAGGGGTCACGTGTGCGAAAGAGATAAGACCTCCTCATTCCATTTTGACTGACAGGCAGAGGGGGGAGAGGGGGGCACAGCAAAAACCCTCAGAGAGAGACATACATTCACCTCTCCCTCCCTTGCTATCATACTTTCTCTAGGCCATCACTCTCTCCACCTCTGTCATACTCTCCATCACCCCCGTCAGCTGCTTCTATACATGCTTTTTATTTTTATCGTGTATTCTCTGTTTGCCCTCAACTCTTCTGTCCCATTGTTGCATCCTTTCTTGTCAGGATACCTTCTATTGTCTCTTTCTTTATACAATGATTCTACTCTGGTTTTGCTGGATTGTACACAAGATGTAATGTTTCTCTTTTGAGTTCAAGATGTTGAAGCTGTGTCTGATTTTACATTTAATTATATTACAAAGTTGATTTAGAAGAAACTTTGTGCTTTTTTTGTTTTGTTTTTAGTGTACTCCATTATAAAAAAACAACCATAATTTGACACAGTGGTGGAGATTAATGTCAAGTTATGAGATGGTTTAAATCAATTAACCTTGTAAAGGTAGGACAACACAAAGTACTGCAGCTGTGTCAGCATCAGAGAGGAATTGCTTTATCTAATGTAAGAAAGCTGTAACATTAAAGAGCCTGTTTTCACTACATTTAATGTGTCATATTGCCTTGGTGGCTTTTAAAAGTTTGCAGTCGGTTCAAGTTAAAAGTCTACAAAATGAAGTTTACTCACTCTCAGAAAGCACAACTCCTGAGCTACGAAGTTTAAATTCCACCCATTGTTTTCTTTAAATGATGAAATTAGGAAACACATCTACATATAAAGCCTCAACAGTAGCTCATTGTCTAGTCTTTAAACAAAGGTTGACTTGAGGATTCAGATGGGAGGGCCTACTACATGTTTGTGACTAGGGCATGCTATATATATATATATATATATATATATATATATATATATATATTTACATGCTATATGCATGTGCTACCATTTGCACATGCCACGTGCTACTGACATTGAGCTTAAAACAGTTCAATTATGTAATATGCTTTTGTTGTTTTTTGTCGGTTTCCAGTTTAGAAAAGTGGAGGTAGATAATGGCATCGCTGTCTTGATTAATGTTAGAAGAAAAAACTTGTAAAATGTGTGTCTTTAAAGACACAACTTAAAACAGTATTTCTGGAAAGAATTAAGCGGTTAATTTGAAAGATTTGTCTCTGAACTTGTCAGCAACAAGGTGATTGGCTCAGTACAGCTTCCCCTCATTGTTAACTTTTTGCTGCTTATCTTTTCAAAAAGATCATTTGTGATAAATATAGCTACATGTTGGACAAACTGTGGCAACATTTCATTACTTGTTTTTCACATTCATGTCAGAACAACAGCTGGGCTGTGAGGTGTATGTGATTAATCATACTTCTAGACATTACATTAACATAAAATAATCATCATTTACATAAAACTACAACCAAAATAAAAGCATGGATAATGTCAAAAGATTATTTTCATCAGACGTCATTGCATTGTATTGCAACAAAAAGTCAATAATTGTGGATATCATAAGTACTGAAACCTATGTAAACCCCCATTATGTCTGAAAAGACTATCTTTTGTTCCATAATGCCCAATCTATTCTATATTTTCCATTAACCCTTTCATGCATGAATTATTAAGAAACAGTGCCACAAGTTTTTCTTTTACACACAATAATCCACTTCCACAGACATATACAGTGATACTTTATTTCTTAATCATACTTTACTTTTTATTTATTTGATGTATTTTGATATATTCTTAAAAATAATTTCTGACAAATGCTTTTCATATTTCTATAATATTGATAGTCTATAAAAATATGGCTATATCGTTTTCTTTTCCTGATTATCGCAAAAGAAAAATTGGTAATTACAATGTATGTGTGTACGTATATAAATTTTTATTCTACAGTGAGTAGCAGTGTATTGCATGACTCATTGATGTCCCCTGAAGTGGTAAAATAACAAATATTCCATCCCCACCCATGAATATGCGAGAAACCAGCTGTCAGATTGATGTCCACTGTAGTGGACACTATGCATGAAAGGGTTAATTACATTTCCCACAAAATCTAGTTTGGAAATAGGATTGCAACCGTTTAAACACGAATATAAACTCAGTTTGGACACAGAAGACATAAAAACGGACGTCCGTTCAAACACACTGTACAGCACAACAAATATAAACCAAAGCACACAGGGGTGAGGGCTGTTAAAAATATACACTGACTTAAAATTTGACCTGATCTGGGACACTTTGCTCCTAATCAGCACCTTGCAGTGTGATGAGTAGATTGCATTAAATAAATCCACCACAGGAAGTTCCAGTTGGCATATTTGCTGTCAGAGCTCCAGCGTGAACAGATTCACCAGATGATTTATGCACATCTGAAAACAATGAGAAGACTCCAAAACAATCTCACCACAATACATTGCGTCCCTCAGGGCTTCAGAGTGCGACCACATTCAGTGGAGTGCAGCGGACTTTTGTTTAACCCTAAAGAAAAACACCGTCTATACAACAAAACTTTATATTACTTAGAACAGCCAAAAAAGGATGATTTCGTAAAGGTCAGCTGATTTATTCTTGTAATTAATTCAATAACGTAACAAAAAAACGTAACATTTATCAACGTTTTTTCCCCAGAATTTAGTTTCTGGAGCCTTCATCCTCTCTCCAGCAGAAAAAAAACCTTTCAAGCCCACAAAACTTCTAAATCTCTCAAAAATATTGTGGAAAGTTAAAGCGCAACTTCATTTTGTGGCCACACCAGTGCAGCTTAGCCTGGAGTCAAAGTCCCTCTACACAAAAAACTCAGTCTCAGAGTATCAGTCTTTAATGTCAAAACACAAAACCCCGGCTTAAAACGTCATCCATCACCGTCGACATAATGTACCCGGCTGAAACTACGACGACATGTAGATGGAATCCAGTTTAAATCCCGAGAGACTCTGCTGGTTAAATTTAGAGTAAAGACAGAAAAGAAAAAAAACAACACCTGCTCTGGAGAATCCTCCCAGTCTGACTGAGGAGAGTCAATCTTTAAAACAAAACAAAAGATGCCAAACACCGTTTGACAGACCTCTAAGGGTGACCCCCCGACCACGGGGGTCGCTTAACTGAGTGATAATTAGACTCAGTGAATGAGGGACTTCCTGTGCCGGCTGAGGAGAGGTTACAAGCTCCAGAGGAAAGTGTCACCGGGGTCACAGCTTCCTCTCTTCCATTTAAACTTCCTAATGGGCTTGGTTAAAGGTCGGCAGCTATTGTTTAATGGCTTTGGCCTGAGGAGCTGAAGATCAGCCTCACAAACACACACATATACACCGAAAGCTGGGGCCATAAAAATAACGTTTCAAAACCTACGAACGATCCACACGTGTACCTCCTCCTATCAGCGAGTGCTCCTGTGTTTTCAACGAATTTTTAGATGCAGGATCTGACTGAGGTCAACCTCCTGGGAGGGCTCAGTCGCCCCAATGCTTATGCCAGATGTTCATATCCTGATACGGATTCATTCCCATCCATATCCATAAAAGGGGGTCAAGCTGACATCCTGGCAATATCCAAATATGCGGTTTAGGCTTATTGAGTGAGGGTGAGGGTTTTTTCTGCGTGTCTTTGCTGGAGTTCACGTTTTGATGTTAGCTTGAACAAAAATAAACATTTGCTTGTTATACAAAAAAAGTTAAATATACTACGAGTGAATGAATAACTCAAGGTAAAAGTCTGGATACATTGTGGAGAGGTGCGGATAAACCGAGTGCCGGCGCTGCCTGTGGCTTCGGGACTACATACAGATGCAGTCATTTGAGTCCATCTTCATATTTTGAATTTTGCTGCATCATGCCGGACGGTTGCCCTGAGAAAGATGATCCGACAGCATGTTTGGCTGACCCGCCATCCGCACAGCTCTGCCAAAGGCTCTTCTATCGTGTTTTGGTAGAGCTGCAATTTACACTCAACAGTTCAAAGCCATTTGCTTTCATAGAGAAAACGTGCTCTCTCTGAGGAACATAGAGTACACCTGCACGGCGCAGCTCCACGTCTGATCTTCCCTCACAGTCAGCATGTGAGTGTTATTTCTCTGGACGGTGCCAAAGACGCAACTCAGCTTCCTCCTGGGCCTCTTTCCATCACGGTGCAATATCTGGAGGCATGAGGGGTCAAAATAAAGGTGTTGAAGCCCTTACACCCAGTACTGAGTTGGACCCGTTTTGCCTTCAGAACATAACTCTTGGTGTAATGGATCCAACAAGGTGATGGAAACATTCCTCAGATATTTTGCTCCGTATTGACATGATAGCATCACACAGTTGCTTTTGAGGCCAGATCAGTCTCAAAAGGAATGAACTTACCAATCGCAGAGCTACTGTTGCGCCAGGCAGTTCAAACAAGACTGAAAAGGCAGACAGACATGGGAGAGACATGGATCAATCTCAACCTGTAAGTAACAAAATTATCTTATTATACCCTCATTGTAAATCATGCAGTGTCTCTTCCACCATGGCTCCCATTTCAGTCTTTTGCGAACTCCCTTGTGCATGCGCACATAACAGTAGCTCTGCGATTGGTTTAAAAGTGTGGAGAAAATGTAAGGAGCCATACGATTGGCTGAAAGCCAACACACCTGCTTAATTGATTTCTGTCAATAAGAATCTTAAATTTGATTGACAGATTCATCAGCCAATGGTGACATCGAGTTTCAAAATTTACCACAGATTTCTCTCATAAATGCAGCAAAGTTCACAAATGAGGTTAAGTTTGCATAAAAATTATATTTGTGAAACAGAACGTGTGCATTTCCGAGTCCGAAATACAACTGCGAACCAGAGCATGTGCATTCATGAAAAACTCTGCGTGAGTTCATTCCTTTTAAGACTGATCTGGCCTCATAGTTGCTGCACATCCATGATGAGAATCTCCCGTTCCACCACATCCCAAAGGTGAAATATTGGACTGAGATGTGGTGA